>CAUYRH010092216.1:0-67632 GCA_963574655.1 Perodicticus potto | reverse complement strand
GATGGTGAGCATTTTTTCATGTGTCTGTAGGCCGTGCACCTGTCTTCTTTAGAGAAGTTTCTCTTCAAGTCCTTTTCCCACCCTGAGATGGGATCACTTGCCCTTTTGTTGCCAATACGCTTGAGTTCTCTGTATATTCTGGTTATTGCACAATTCTTGAATTAAAAAAAAAAATCTGACTTAGAAACACAATCTTGTGCTAGGTAAGAATTGCTTTTAGATTGTTTATTTTTCATAGTTTATCTTGCATCCATCACTATTTTTTTTTATTAAATCATAGCTGTGCACATTAATGCAATCATGGGGTACAATGTGCTGGTTTCATATACCATCTGAAATATTTTCATTAAACTGGGATCCATCACTATTTAATACAAAGTTGCACAGTTTAACAGGGAACTAAGTGTTTGTATGTGCCGTAGTGCCATTTTATCAGTTCTTTTAAACTATGAGAGTGATTTATACCTATTTTTAAAAATATGGATGTATATAATACATGAAGGACTCTTCTCAAAGACATAACTAATGTTAATACTTTGTTTTTTTAAAAGAGAACTCTTTTTATTTACATTTTATTTTTTCTTTATTAAATCATAACTGTGAACATTAATGCATTTATGTAGTACAAAGTACTGATTTGATATACAATATGAAATGCTTACATCAAACTGATTAACATAACCATCACCTCGCTTACTTATTTGTTGTGATGAGACGTTTATACTCTCTTCTTAATAGTTTTGAAATGTACCATTGCACTATGCACATTAGGTGAGAACTCTTAATTGTATAAATGCTGATTTGGTATTTTTTAGTGAATTTGAAACAATGATCTCTGGACTAAGACAAAGAGAGGTATGTTCTGATTTTCTCATAAAATTATTTCAGCTTTACCAAGAAAATGTTTACAAATTTAAGTTTGAATTGATTAAACGGTATAAGGTTTCATAGAAACTCAGATTTACATCCCTCTGATTTATTGTAGTGGGAAAAATAAAAACTGAAAAATACTTCTGCAGTGGCCTTGCTAAGGCTTTGCTTTTCTATCTGCACCAAAAACAGTACACTGTCAGGGCTCTGATTAGTACTATGCCATCTTAAACGTGGCTACTTGTCAGACTGCAGCTAATAAACAGAACACTGGCATTAATTAATATCTTCCTGAGACATTACACAAATGATCTATCTTTTGCTTTTTAGGTTAACAGTTAACGTTCTTTTTGAAATGAAGTGCTCTCAAATACAACGATCCTAATGCTTGCTTGTGTCAGGTTATCTGAAAGGTAAGGAAGAGAAATTTCACTGGAAGCGTAATGATGCAATCATAGTGTACGCAAAATAACTTTAAGCCATTAAATTTGTAGTCCTCTGTTACAACAGCAGCAAGAGGAAACTAATACAGATACCATTCAAAAGACGATTGTAAAGCCGTCATACTGTGAGCTTTGAAAGCAAAGGTGCTGCCTTTCCTTACTCTGTTTTTTCCTGAACTCATTCTCTACTAGCAGTTTTCCACACTGGGGTTGCCATTGTTAATCTTGCAATGGTACTTTTCTAGTTAAAGACCCTCGGCCTTTGGCCTCTTTTTCATTCCCAGCATGTCCAGTGGGTGGCCTGTGATGTCTGGCTGCTACCCTTAAACGATATTTCATCTGATCTAATAAGCACTCAGCTCGGATTCTTGTCTTTGCAAATGCCACAAGAAACAGCTCCCGTGGGACCCAGAAGAGTATTCATTTTCTAAAGAGAAAGCCTACATTGATAGCATATAAAATAAGAACTCCTTAAAATGTAAAGAGCAATGAGGCTATTTCACCCCTTTGTTATGCTTTTAGGAAAAGGCAAAATTTAAATCTTAAGCAAGCTGTATATGCACTTGACACTTCAAAGAAATAGAAAGCAAACTAGTGAGGTTCATCCGAACTTCCTTCCCCAGCTTATGTACTATTGGCCACCCGTTTCCAACTAACTTTTCCATTCTTCTGCTACTTTTCTCATCTACAAGCTTTGGAGTCAAATTTTTTTCTCTCCCTCTGATTTGACCCTTAGAGGAGGTGCTCACAGAATCCTCGTTTTCTCTGCATCTCCGTTTTGCCAACATTGAGATGCTTGCATTACACCTAACTTAGCTCTGATGGTCTCATATCTGTACCCACTGGCATGCGTGTTGGTCTCAGCCTCCACATTCTTCCACTCGGTTCATTCCATCCTACCCGTGTCTTCCCGCCTTCATCTCCACACCACTCACTCAACACTCTTCAAGGGCCCCCTGCTGCTTCACCCTGAAGCATCAATCTTTCGGCTTGGTTTTCATGGCGTAATACAGCTTTGTTCCCCACTCCCCCTTAAAGGTTCTTCCCTCTTTCAGACAGCCAGGCAATCTTCCAAATTAAACTTAGTTTTTTCTCTTCATAACTCAGGAGAGAAGGACAAAGTTGAATACACACTAGTCCCTCTCTTAGCCAAGTACTACCAGGGGAGCAAGAGGCAAAGATGCTCCTGAGCACTCAGGTGCTGGTGTATTAATGAGATTAATGAGCACTGCGAGGGCAGGGCAGGGGCTGAGGGGTCCATTCTTCAGGTGCGGGCAGGAGAAGACTGAAAGATGAGTTGTCATTTTGAGAAGTGACTTCTGGACTATTCTGCAATGTAGAACGGTAGACTCTATTAACACCCATGCAGATGACTGAGATGGTTGACTGGGGTGTCTACTCACTGGATTGAGGATACCCAGTAGTGGGCCAAGCATTATTTATTCACGGTCATGGCATTAATTATTCTCAGTGCTTCACCAGGCACTGAGTCTACCCTGCTTCTGCTAAAAGGGAAACTCAGGTGGTTTTGCCTTTGATTAGAATGACTGAGTTGCTCCAGGTGTGTCTGTGAAGGTGTTTCTGGAGGAGACTGGCTTGTGTGTTGGTGAGCTGAGTGAGGAAGACTCATTCTCAATGTGGGCAGGCACCATCCACCCTGCCAGGAGCCTAGATGAGAACAAAAAACTTAGTAAGGTGGATTCTCTCTCCTGGAGCTGGGTCGTCCTTCTCCTCCTGCCCATGGATGTCAGAAGCCCGGGTTCTCCGGCCTTCGGACACTGGGACTTGCACCAGGGGGTCCTGGGCTCTCAGGCCTTCTGCCTTGGCTTTCTTGGTTCTCAGGCCTTCATGCTACCAGCTTCCTGTGTCTCCAGCTCACGCCTGGTCTATGATGGGACTTCTCGGCTCCATGATCGAGTAAGCCGATTCCCTTCATAGTCCTTTCTCATATACCGCGTCTCTCGATATGTGTATATCCTATCGGTTCCATCCCTCTGGAGAACTGCGACTCAAACATAATGTAACAAGAGATAAGTGAAACTCAAGCACTACCAATTTCCTACTGGGGAGAAATTATCTACCTCACTCTGGTTCGATTTTGTTCTTAGGAGAGAGAATTTTTTCTGATGAGTTAAGGAAAAGTCAAATTTTATTAGGAATTGACCAATCAACAAACCTGTACAGCTCATTCTGCTATGGTAGTATTCTTGGTTTTATGAGGGCAGAAGAATGTGTTCAATAGGTTGTTTCCAGTAGTTTTTGTGTTGCCTTACAATTAGGTAGAGATATAACATGTATCTGAAAACAAACTTCTAGTAATACTAACTGAAAGAGAAACAAAAGTCTGAAATCTACGTACTATTTTGAAGAGCTCTGAGAAGAATACTCCATTTCCTAATAGTCTGGTTGTGTTTCTTAAATTCCGATAGCATTGGCTTCCTCCCCTTTAAAATGGGGAGAGAGTAGAACCTCTTCTGAGGAGTAAACGAACATGAATATGAAAGCAAACTCTCTGCTAAGAGACAGGCACTCAATACATGTGAGATCCCTTCCCTCCTTCTGGTTAAAAGATGTTTAAATACTGTTACGTTGCATCTAACTCTGAAAACATACATGAAGTAGTTCAAAGTCATGTTCACCCTCGACGAACACATTGGAAGGAGGGAAAAGAGAAGCCACAGTCCTAGCTTAAGGAAGAAGAATGACAGCATATGGAAAAAGACGTTTTTGGAACCATGATCTAATGAGGATCATCTGGAAAAACCATCTCCAAAACTTTACTGAGTCCTAGCTCTAAAAAACCCGCTCAAGATGATACTATAATTGGGGGGAGGAAGGGAAGTGGAGGGCAGGTGCATGGGAACTTACTGAATAATCGCTACTTCCTATCGCTGTGTGGGGTGTTTTCACACATAGCATCCCAATTCTCACAACCACCCCATGAAATAGGTATAATATTGTTGTCCCTGTTTTTACACGAGGTAACTGCAGCTGAAAGAAGTTATGTGAACAACTCAGGGTCACGCTGCTAGAAAAAAGAGCTAAAAAATGGCTACACGTTCTTCCAAAGCCAGCTTGGCTACCGTGGCTGCCTTCTTTAGCTAAGACATGTGGCTCAGCAGCCATTGAAAGCACAGATCCTGGCCAAACTTTCTCCAACCACCTTCAGACAACCTGTCCCTCGGCGCAATGCCAAAGATCTTCCACTAATTTCGAATTGCCTGCTGATGTTTACTTTCTGTTTCCTCCAAGTGCCTTAAATGGCCATAAAACTTGTGTTTTAAAACCCACGGTGATGTTCTTCCTGTGCTTCTTTGCAGCAATCCAGCACCATCACAGCAGACCTTGTATCAGCCGTTATGAGTCAAAACCACTCGCCAGAAAATGACATAAATGGCAGAAAGGGCAAGCACAGTGGAGTCGCCAGCAAAGGCTGATGAGCATCTCGACTGAGGATGGTATGGTAGTGTGCAAACACTAGATGGGAACATTTGTGGGACATCTGCAGGGCCAGCTCACTGGCCGGGAGGGACATTGAGTACCCAGAGCTTCCTACTTAGCTTACCCTGGCCTCAGCTTTAACGTGCCTCAGACCAGACATATTTAGAGTCAATACCATTTGGTAGGGCAGCGTTTTCCGAGGTGAAAGAAGGCCAACAGCAGTAGCTTTCAAGTCTTGGCGTGCATCAGAATCACCCTGGCATGCTTGTTAAAACACTGATTTCTGAGCTCCTCCTCTGTTTCTGATTGAATAGATCTGAATATATCTGAAGTGGGGACTCAAGAATTTGTATTTCACCCAAGCTCCAGATGTTGCTGAAGCTGCTGGTCTCAAACATTGATCTAGATCAGTATTCTCAACGTTGGCTGTACATTAGAATCCCCTGGGGAGCCTTTTAACATCCTGATGCCTAACTACACCCAAATCAATTACATTTGACCCTCTGGGGTGTGTATGACCCAGGCACTAGGGTGTTCCAGCTTCCAAGTGATTGTAATGTGCATTCAAGGCTGGGACCCACTGGTGCTGGGTCTTTGGGGGTCAAGGCTGGGCTTTCTCTGTAACTCCTGAGGGTTGAGCAGAGGAAGCAGCCTAACACCTATTTTTGCTGATAGAAGAGTAAATGTTTATGACTTTTAGTGGGAAAATATTTAGCTATTCTAAATTTTAAAACAAACTAAGAATATCACCAAGATAATAGTTCTCAGAACCTTAAAACACAGAGTCAATAGGATAAATTGTGATAAATTTAATTACTTTGGGAGCAACTGGTTTAAATTTGTGGATAGAACACATTAGAGCAGTCGACAGTGCCTGTATCCAGGCCCCAGGCCCCTGATATCTTGTAACTTTATCCTTCGACTTTATGCATCATTATTCATTGTCACCATTTTATTACTGCGACTCAGCTGATTTAAAAGCCTGTTATTTCTCATTTTCATTCCAACGTAAATTTAATTTTTTCAACCACGCCTTTACCAAGGCCATTGTTCTAAGTTTCAGCAACTTTTAGAGTATGGGGGAAGTAGATTCCAGAAACTACAACCTAGTGAGTTTGATGTCAAATCTCTGATAATATTCTGGAATGAACTATTTTAAAAACACTGAGAAGTGATTGCCTAGAGCCAGTATATGTTCCCCAAATCAGTCTTTCACCAAGTCAGTCACATTTCCCTTTTTGACAGGCTTACAGGTCAGGAAGTTTAGGGGAAAACCATCAACAAAAAGTAGATCTTGATTTCAGCAAAAAACTTGACAACCTCTGGACAAGCTGAAGATGTGAATGTCAGTATAGTTGAGTAGATTTTTGGCTGGTGGAAAACTCTCCCCAAAGAATGTTGACTGCTTGATGAATCATGCCTACCACCCTACCCAAAGGGCCGTCACTATGGCAGACTCCCAGGTGTTATCTATGGTTTATCCCATTCAAAATTTTAATTAATGATGGATGAGGACACGAAGGACATGCTTATCAAAATTGCAGGTGTGACAAAGCTGGGACAGAAGCCTCGTTTATTCAATGTCAGATCACCCAAGAGAGGCAAATGGTATCAATAAACTAAAATAAGAAGCTGATATGAATAAGAATAAACTTGATAGGGATAAGCCTAAAATCATCCCTTTAAAAAAAATTTCAAATGCAAAAGTATAAGAGTATAGAAGATTGAGATTAAAACTAGTTTTGAAATCCCACTACTGGGTATTTACTCAAAGGAAAAAACAAAAAATTTTATGAGAAAGACCTTGCACTCAAATGTTTATTGCAACACAATTCACAGTGCCAAAAGATGTGGAAACAACCCAAATGTCTATCAGTACATGAGTGGATTAATAAAATGTGGTATATGTAAAAAAAAGAAATAGTTTTGTGAGAGAAAAAAAATCCCAGGAGTTTTAAGTGACAGTAGCCTCAATACAATCTAATGGGTCTTAATTTTTTAAACTTTGAAAAGCTATGAAAACTAAAGACTATCTCATAGACATGGCCATAGTTACAAAGTTTTGTTTACAATTTCAAGTGAATCTTGGACACCTTGGAGTCCATCGATGACCACCCAAGGGTCACAGACCCCAAGTTAAAGACACTTAAGTGGTAAAATTGGCCACGCAAATTATAGCAAAACAGCTATTTTAACAGAAGTATAGTATTAAAACACGGTGACTAACCCTAAAGGGCTTGACATATCTTAATGAGAGTTTTCAGTTATTAGTATCAGCTTCATGTAAAGACTAAAAAACTAGAACACATTTAATGGTGATGTAAATTATGTTAAATAAAGAACATTTAAAGGAAGCTGAGAGATTTACCAAAAAAAGTTTTTTTAAGGAAAACATGATAGCAGTCCTCCAAAAAACTGAAGACTGCCATTTGAAAGAGGATACAGACCTATTCTCTACAGTAGTACTATCCAGTAGAAATACAATGCTAATCACATATGTAATTCAAAATGTTCTAGTCCCCACATTTTAAAGCAGCAGTCCCCAACCTTTTTGGCACCAGGGACCGACTTCATGGAAGACAGTTTTTCCACGGACTAGTAGGGGGTTGATAGTTTGGGGATGATTCAAACACATTACATTTATTGTGCCCTTTATTTCTGTTATTATTACATATCATATATGTGATGAAATAATTACACAACTCACCATAATGCAGAAGTAGTGAGCCATGGGGAACAGCTGTAAATACAGATGAAGGTTTATTCCCTCACCCACTGCTGACCTCCTGCTGTGTACCCCGTGACTGGTACCAGTCCACAACCTGAGGGTTGAGACTGCAGTTTTAAAGGCAAAAGAAATAAGTGAAACTATAATAATTTTAATAGATTACATTTAACCCTATAAATCAAAAACATTACTTAAACATTTAATCAGTATAAAGTTACTTTTACATTAAATTTTTGAAATCTTGTGTGTATTTTCCACTTACAGCATATTTCAATGAGGACCAGCCACATTTCAAGGGCTTGATATACTCTCATTGGCTGGTGGCTACCATATTGGACAGTATAGCTGTGTAGCTTTCCAGATCAAGAGCCAATTCATAGATGTTAAGGAGGGGATCTTTCTAACAGAACTGTCCAAAATGAAACGAGTCCCATTGTAGAGTGAAAGGGTCTCTGTCATTGGATATGTTCTAATTGACACTGGGAGACCATGAATCAAGGCCTATTTAGGCCTCCGTATTGGATGTGGGCTGGGACAGATAATCATGTAGTGCATTCTCAATCTTAGACTGTGATTCTGTGATTAACGGGTTTGAGAACTGAGATTGTTTGAATCATCAAATTTATGATATTCTGGGACAACTGGCCAACCAACCTTTCCTAAAAAGATCTTGCCAATTAAGTTATGCAAATACATGGCAGGTCTCAGCAAATTAGCCAGTTTGCTCCTGCCCCTTCTGTGTGGGGCTCAGTCTGTTATCCAAGAAGACAGCCCATATGCTTGGCTCAGGCCCTGACATGAGGCTGAAGTGAGACTATTACCACATCACTGAGCTAAACTCGGTCTGGAAATAACCTATCTAGAATATGTGTTTAACATACACACTTAATTGCTGCACTCATTCAACCAACTCACCTTTAGTTCCAGTTTTGCATTAAGTTCATCAACAGGAAATTAAATGTTAAATGTTTAGCTAGGCTGAGAACACTACTTCTCTGGAGGGAATACTAAAAGTGCTATTCAAAAAGGAAAGCGATGCACGAAGGGAGACCATTTGCCTGAGTTTAAGCAACTCATAATCCCAGGTTTTACCACCTGCATCAGCTGACGATTGGGATGAGGCTGCGGTCAGTCTAACCAAAATGGGATCAGCAATCGATGTTTGATGAGCAGCCCTTCGTGCTCCACATGCACCTGCAGTTGGGAGCAGCAAGGAAGGGCATCTTGGGAGAAGACTGCCTGAGTTCAAGCCCAGCCCAGGCCTCTTATTGACTGTGTGACCTCAGACAAGTTACTTCCTTGTGCCTCACTTTCCTCATCTGTAAAATGGGAATGATTGTGGTACTTACAGAGTTGTGAGTATTAAATGAAACAACCCATGTGAAAAACACCTACGATAGACTAAACACTCTTATTGCATTGTCAGTTGGAAAAACCCAGGTCTAGAATCTTTAAGCCTCCTGTATTTGCCTTTTTTATTTTCCCCAATAACTGAAGAGGTCTATTTTAATGGTAGTCACTTCCACATCAGGGAAGCTGTATCCTTTTTGACAGGTGCTTGGACAACTCATCTCAAAACCTAAACTATCTTCATGGTGCCTGCCTAAGACATCAAGAAATAATTTAATTTTAAAAGGTGGAAACAACCTAAATGTCCACCAACCCAGGAATGGATTAACAAGCTGCGGTATATTAAAAAAGATGGAGACTTTACATCTTTTGTATTAACCTGGATTGAGGTGGAACACATTCTTCTAAGTATCACAAGAATGGAGAAGCAAGAATCCAATGTACTCAATTCTAATATGAAGCCAGTAGATGATCTAATACATACTGTCATAAGAGAAAAACTTAAATCAATTCAAGGTGAGGGGCAGGGGAGGAAAGGATGGGGGAACGAGGGAGCAGGAGAGATGGGCATTAGGGTGTGTGGTACACCTCCTGAGGACAGGACACAATTATTAGAGGGACTTTACCTAACATGCAATCAGTGTAACCTAATTCTTTGTACCTTCAATGAACCCCAAACAATTTTTTAAAAAGAAAAAAATTAAACCTCAAAAAAGAAAATAAATAATTTAGCAGGTAAACATCCTGTAAATAAACAGGGAAAAATCTTAGATGCTTCAATCTCTTTTTTTTTTTTTTTTTAAGCCCATCTTAGGTAATCTTTGTTCTAAATTTTTTAGAATAGCTCTATTGAGGTATGTTTTACATACCACAAATTTTAACCTTTTTGAGTTCAATGAGTTGTAATAACAAAATCCCATTTTAGGGGCGGCACTTGTGGCTCAGTGGGTAAGGCGCTGGCCCCACATACCAAAGGTGGTGGGTTCAAACCCAGCCCTGGCCAAAATGCAACAAAAAAATAGCCGAGCGTTGTGGCGGCTGTAGTCCCAGCTACTCGGGGGGCTGAGGCAAGAGAATCGCCTAAGCCCAAGGAATAGGAGGTTGCTGTGAGCTGTGATGCCACAGCACTCTACTGAGGGTTAATAAGTGAAACTCTGTCTCAAAAAAAAAAAAAAGAAAAGAAAAGAAAAGAAAATCCCATTTTAGAACACTTTCATTACCTTTCCTGCACCTCCACAAATTACTTCATATTCTTCTTCACCCCAGGACAGAAGAGAACAGATGTGTGCTTGGTAGGGAGAGAAAAACTTTCTAACAGAACCATCCAAATATGGAATGAGTTCCCTTGTATAATGATGAGACTGGGTGGGTGACCCAGTCAAGGGGTACTGAGAGTGGGTGACCACCAGTCAAGGGTTGGTAGGCTGATAGGAACCTACACTTGGTCTTTGATAAAAGGCCGAGAAGTGATGCCAAGGGTTCGTTAGGTATTACTGCACACTGTGGGAGAGGGAGGTATGATCCTGAAGGCCTATGTCACTCTGAGACTCGAATGCCACAACTGACAAGTTGGGAGCTGACATTGTTTCAAACAGCCAACACCCACTCACATCCCCGGGCAACGGACCACTGTCTTGATAGAGATAATTTTGTGGAAATTTCATACAAATGGAATCATATGCAGTCTTCTGCATCTGGCTGTTTTCACTTAACACACTATTTTTGAAATTCATCCACATGCATGTTTGTTCTTGTTTATTTTTATCCTTGTTGAGTTATTCCATTGGTTGTATATACCACATTTGTTTACCCACATATTTGTTGATGGGCATTTGGTTTGTTTCGAGTTTGGGGCTATTTTTAATAATGCTGCTATGGATATTTGCATACAAGTGTTTGTATGGACGTCTATTTGAAGTAAAATTGCTAGGTCATACTGTAAGTGTCTATTTAATTTTTAAAGAATCATCCAAACTTTTCCAAAGCTGCTGCCCCGTTTTCTGACCCCCGGCAGTATGTGAGGGGTCCTGTGTCTGTGCGTCCTCTGGCTCCTGGTCTTGTCTGCTCTTTTTTACTGTAGCCATATTAGTCTATATGCAGTGGTGTGATTTTAATTTGCATTTTTCTAACTACTATAATATTGAACACCTTTTTATGTGCTTGCTTGCCATTTGCAGGTCTTCTTTAATAAAGCATTCATCAAATTGGTTAAAGCTTAGGCTTTTAAGAACAAAGCCTGACCAGACAGCAGTGCATAATAATATATCCTTTTCACCTGAGGTACTGGTCTGTTCCTGCCAGTTATTATAATGTTTGTAAAACTAAGTCATATGCAGAGTCAGAAACAAGTGCTAGGTGGGGTTTAATACATTGATGGCACCTTATGAGCATGAACAACACTTTTTTAAAAGTGCTTTCATTTTCCCACATATATATATATATATATATTCACACACACACACGTGAATATATACATAGGAATATATACATACACACACGTGCATGTGTGTGTTATATGCATTACAGAAAACTTGAAAACAATACAACATTAAGAAGAAATCTTTAAGGACCCCTGCTCTTACCACCACTTTCTAACCTTTTGTCACTCTGTACAAACCAAATAAACATCAATTTCTAACACCTGTCTAAGTCCCAGGATTTCAAAGAGCAACTTTCCTGTTGAAATCTCTGAAGTCATGCCTTTTCTTGTACCCTGACTGTCACTGGAAGGACATGCTCTTGCTATTCTGATGTCCATCAGGAAGGACACCATGAGTCTGGATTTAAATGACAGGGGACAGAAGCCAGATCATATGACTTAGTAGTACATAAAAGACTATAGGAACTAGAAGCCAAAAGCCACCTTTAACAAGGGAAGAAAATGAGGCCCAGAGAACCACAGTGAGTTTCTTACGACCATTCAGCAATGCAGAGCGATGAGGAAGCTAGCGCTGCTGTGTTCTTACCTCTACATGATCCCCCCCCCCACCATACCATGCTGCTTAACACAGAATGACTAAACCTCACACATTTCTAGCCAATTTGCAGCCCACTTTCCACTAGGCAGCTCTGTATTTTAAGATCAAAATTAAATGTTTTAATATAATTCTTAAAATAGTTACATGGCACTCGGTTTGATAATAGGACAGGTGGTTATTCCAACAAAGATCTCTTTATGAGGCTGTCTTTCCAAAGAAAAAGCTTAAAAGAATTCTCATTGCCATGTGTAAAATATCTACTTAATTAACATGAACACTCACATTACTGGGCAATTAAAATGATTTATCCAAAGAGCTTTATAGCCATGCCTTAATACCAATCTATAACAAGCTGGAGAAATAAGAGTAATAATACTATTGTTCTAGTTAAATATAAGTATCATAAATAATACTTACACCTTTAAGCAATTCATATATCCTTCCCAAATAATATGATTGTAATATAGAGCCTTTGCTTTTCAGTGGGATATAATATATTGCTGAGCTTTACTTTGATTCTTTTTCGCAAGGCTAATACACAAGGAAGGACTTTTCCTGGTCTATTTTGGACTGTTTGTCTCCTTAAGAAATACATAACTTTAAAATTACAGAGACACTCCCATGATTACCTGGCACCTCCTTCTAGGGGAAACCCTCCCCAAATGTAGGGCAACAAAATAACTCGCTCCCAGTTACTTTTTTTGTTGTTGTTGTAGAGACAGATTCTCACTTTATGGCCCTCAGTAGAATGCCATGGCGTCACACAGCTCACAGCAACCTCCAACTCCTGGGCTTAGGTGATTCTCTTGCCTCAGCCTTCCAAATAGCTGGGACTACAGGTGCTATTTTTCTGTTTTTGCAGTTCGGCTGAGACCGGATTTGAACCCGCCACCTTCGGTATATGGGGTCGGAGCCCTACTCGATGAGCCACAGGCGCCCGCCCTCGCAGTTACTTTGTAACATCTGACTCCCTTATTAAATCACCGCCTTGCCTTTCCTGAGGGCAGAGAGTTGCTATGAGAATTAACTAATAGTATATACAGGGCACTTAGCCCAGCTTCTGGCACAGAGCTCGTTTGACCTAATGTTACCCATTGTTATCATCGAATTTATTATTGACTTTGCTCTGGGCTCACCACTGCCCAGAAGAGTCTGGCACACTCAAAATCAAATGGAAACCTGTCCTTTGAATTACTGATATCTTAACCCTCTAAGTACCAAGCCATTGAAATGGCACATTTTTGAGACCAAGTGTAGTGGCTCATGCCTTGTATTCCTTGCACTCTGGGAGACTGAGGTGGGTGAATTGCTTGCGCTGAGGAGTTCAAGACCAGCCTGACCCAGAGCGACACCCTATCTCCACTAAAAATAGAAAAACTAGCCAGGCGTGGTAGGAACCTGTAGTCCCAGCTACTCAGGAGGCTGAGGCAAGAGGATTGCATGACCCGGAGAGTTTGAAGTTGCTGTGAGCTAGGATGCCTCCACATGCCAGCTTGGGGCAGCAGAGTGAGAATGTGTCTCAAAAATAAAAGAAAAAAAGGCAAAGAAAGGATGCAATTTGGGATGAAGAGCCTCCCAAATTCCTAACTGGGTTTTACATAGCCATCACTAGGGCATGGTAAATGCCAGATGGAGGTGTAAACACCAAGGCCGTGGAGACAGCCGTGGGGCTGCGGCAGGCCGTGTGGAGGTACGGGTGGATGTGCAGCATCCCAGAAAAATGCAGCGAGAGACCTGCGCAGGTGGCAGCAAAGGAAAGGGACTTAGAACTCTGTCTGGAGGACCAAAAAAAGACACTTCAAAACAGCAGCCTTTGTCCTGAATGATGCAGGTGGGCCACCTGGGGAGGCTGGCTTCTGAAGGATGCTGTAGCCTATCGAACCTGCCTGGAGGGCCTCTGGGCACTGATGACCCGGCCTCTCCCCTGCCCCCACTGTTGCACTTGAATGTCTGCAGCCACTGAGTCCCTGTGCCTCTTCTGCTGCCCCTGCTATCGTGTGGGCCCCTTTCTGACCCTTTCCTGTCCTGCTTTTCTTGCTCATGTTGCCTTTTCTACCTGTGTCACTTCTTTGCTTCTCTTTGTCCCAATCCCCTTGAAGTGCTTCTCTCCTCTCCATTCTCGGGCTTCTAAGTGACCTTGAAGGGGTGGCTTTCTCAAAGTCTTGAGTTCCCATTTTCGTTGCATCTTCCTGCACAAAATATTTCTCTTTGCCGCCAGAAATGTGTTCATTTTTCTTATTTCTTGGTTTGGCAATGTTAGAAGTGCCAAAGTGCAATGTTGGAATAATTAAAGCCTTATGTAGGCAGTTCTAAGGAACTTTCTGCTGCTAATAAATCCTATGAAAGACTGTTCCTTCAACTCGCCCAAATAGTTCTCAGAAGTCATTGGAACTACAGTGAGTGTGGGTGAGTGTGGGTGTGTGTGTGTGGACACCCACATTCTTTTCAGTGTATGTATATATGTGCATATATATACATTTATCACTTACAAAGTATTTCTACCTTATTTTATTGTTATTTAAGTACTAAAAGTGTTTCCCACAAAAATAACAAAACACATAACTCTGACACAAAGCTCCCTATTTTTTGTGCGTACATAAAGAGGCTCGCACTTTTGCTCTCTATATTAATGCCCTTACTTCCAATTCCTGAACTAAGCAGAATGTCACTTTTATCCTCCCAAACACTTCACCTTTATGAGGTGTTTTATAATCACCCAAGCTCTTTCCCATACAAGATTTCATTTATTTCACTCAACAACTCCGTATTATTTTTCTCATTTTACAAATGACAAAAATATGAGGCAGAGAGATGTTGAGTATTTCTTCCCAGACGTCGGCAGCAAGTGTCAGTGGCTGCCTGGTCACAGAATGGCTCGTGCGGAGGCACCCCCTGCTGCTGCCTTACCCGTCGTCAGAAGATGGAAAGGGCTTCACGGTTGAGTTCTAGAGCTCGTCCCACATCCTGCCAATGGAAAGGTAACTACTCCACTTCTCTTTTTACTCTTTCTTCTAATAATAGGTGGCTCCTCTGGTCATCATTAAAGTAATCAAAGACATTGTAAGAATTCTCACTTCTACCTATGGTTTTTACTATGAGCAAATATATGTAACTAATGGACTCAACATTACTAGAAAAAAATAGCTGCCAAAGTTATAAACCCCATCAATATTTGCCAGTAGAACAAAAGATATCCACTGGCCTACTTGGATTCCTTGGAAGCAGAGCCTGAGCCAGGGATTCATGTACCCAGGATTTATGGAGACATCGCTGGAGGGAAGACCAGCGAGGGGCGGAACAACCAGAATAGAGAAGGGGAGGAGGTGGCCAGGATTAGCTTTAGCCTCAACATGCAGGGAGATGAACAGACACAGAACTCCTATTCCTCCGTTTCAGGGCTCCCCAGCATCTACCCTGACTTGAGGCAAGAAAACAGAATTTTGCAACCCCCTCCCAGTCTGTCACTGGCCATGGGACAGACCAGTTACAGGAATCCCAGGAGAAATGGATGGGGCAATCATTACATTTACCACAACTACCAGTAATTGAGTGCCTATAATGTGCCGATCGTTTACCTAAAGTATTTCCTATTCTTACAACAATTCCACATTATCTCCATTTTATGTATAAGGAAACTGGGATATGAAGGGTAATATGACTTGCCCACAATGGGTATAGAGCTGGGCACTGGCCCTTCCAGGATTAAATCCTTAAAAATCCGCATTTGACTCCAAAGCTCATGACCTTCCCTTGTTCTATGATACCAGCTCCAGGTCCATGCTAAATAGTGGGCAAGGTGGGAGTCATCATCTAAACCTGAATAATAACTTATCCTTCCCTGAAAAGACCACTGGGACATGCTTTTGTACTTAAATAAAACTGTAGCAAACAGTAAAAATTTCTACATCCGTTCAACAAATATATATTGAACGGCTCCCATGTGTTTGATTCACTTCTGGCATTGCGGGTACAGAGATAAATAACACAGAAAGATCTCTGCTTTCATGGGGCACATAACAGGTGCCATCCATTTCTAACGGAATATTTGCTATTTAAAAACATAAGATAATGGGGTAGAGAAGAAGATGGTTCGGAAAGGGCTCAAAAAGAAGATGTTTTGTGAGCTGAGATCTAAAAAAGGAAAATGAAATAGCAATGGGACCATCTGAGTGTAGAGAATTCTAGGGTAAGGACACAGCAAGGATAATGACCTGAGGAGGAAACCAGCTTGGCACGTATAGAAACGAGAAGGTCTGTGTGGCTGGAGTTCAGTGACCAAGGGAGCAAGCCACAGACACAAACCTAGGATCAGAAAGGTGGGCAGGGTCCAGACCACACAGCCCTTGCAAACCCAAATATAGAATTGGAATTATTTTTCATACAGTGTTTTAGGCAATGGAGTGACATGATCTGATTGACAATGTTAAAGGTACTTTGGCTGCTTCGTGGAGCATAGATCGCTTGGGTAGGGTATACACAATGAAATGAGGAAGACCAGCAAGTCTTCCAGGTAAGCCATGGTGGTGGCTTCTCAGTCTAGAGAGACAACAGTAAAGATGACAATTCAGGAGACGTGTTAAAGGGAGCTCTGATGGAGCTTCCTGTGGGGGGTGATAGCAAAAAGAAATCAAGAATAACTTTTACTAGGCAGTGTGCAATGGCTCACACCTGTAATCCTAGCACTCTGGAAGGCTGAGGCAAGTGGATTGCATGAGCTCAGGAGTTCAAGACCAGCCTGAGAGTGAGACCCTGTCTATAAAAATAGCCGGGAGTGCCTGTGGCAGGTGCCTGTGGACTCAGCTACGTGGGAAGCTGAGGCAAGAGGATCACTTAGGCCCAAGATTTTGAGGTTGCTGTGAGCTATGACACCATAGCACTCGACTGAGGGTTGACAAAGTGAAATTCTGTCTCAAAAAAAAAAAAAAAACAGACAAGAATAACTTTTAGCTTCTTTGATTTAGCCACTGGGAAAATAATGGTTCCATTTTCTCGGGTGTGGGAGATTGTAAGGAGCAGGTGGGTGGGAAGTGCTGCTAAAGAATCATGAGTTGCTTTTGAGACGTGACCAGGTTGGGATGCCAGTTAGGTGTCCACACAGGAAAACCAAGTTGGAAGTTGGATGTTGAATGTGAGCTTGCGTTGAGGGGAGGGTGGGAGCATGTGCATGTGGACAGTATTGGAAGCATGGGGACTGATGAAGGTCACCTAGAAAAGAGATGGCCAAAAAGAGAAGAAAGGAAGCCTAGGAATGATGCTCAGGGCCCTCGACATCTAGGCATAAACAGGGAAGAACTGGCCAGCAAAGAAACCGAGACGAATGGCTACTGAATTAGGAGGAAACCTAGAGGTCTTAAGAGTATGCAAAGATTTTCCAAGGAAGGAAAGTGATTTCCAGATCTCCAACTTCACATGTACTCTCTCCAAAACTTACCTGCCCCAGAACGTGCCTAGTAACAAGGTTCTCCTTCCCCACTTCCTTTTAGCATCACTCGTCTCCCACTTTCATCCACCCCAAGTCTTGCAGCGCGGTTCCCACCAGTGTAAAAACACACTAGGCACAAAAAGGAAACAATAAGAAATACTCCTGAAGTTAGTAACTGTAACATCTAGGTAACAAATCCTTGTGCAAGTCAACTGATGTCTAAATTTTTGCTTTCCACAAAACTCATGGAGAACCTGATTGAGTGGAGAGCTGGTAGTCGAGAGCTAGCCTATTATAAAACCTCTTACAATAAATTATTCTATGACTTTGGGCATATAACTCAGGAGTACTGAGAAATGAATAGCGCTTTTATAATAAAGTTTTTGTCTATTTTTTAAAGATAGGTTTTCTCAGAGTTTACATCTTCTAAAAAGACGAAATAAGGAGAGAATTGATGCTGAACTCTAATTATAATGATAAGTAGTAATCCATGGATACATGAATTAATGGGGTGGGGGAGAAAGCTCTCACCAACTCTTTTTTTTTTTTACAGTTTTTGGCCGGGGCCAGGTTTGAACCAGCCACCTCTGGTATATGGCGCTGGCACCCTACTCCTTGAGCCACAGGCACGATGTAGTTCTTACAACTCTTAAGAGTTTATGTTTACATTACATTCTCCATAATAATGTAGAGTATTTGAAGAATCAAAAGTTGTGGGTCTGATGAGTGCCGTCCTTTAAAGGATTACTGTGATATTTCCATCAGTAATGTCTGTATTATCTTCACGTCCAACTTATAGGACAAAGTGCAACTGTATGTATTCCCATAAGTAAACTATTGTTCAGGTGTAACTTCTGCATCTAAATTGCAAAGAAACTCACTGGGTTAAGTATTTTCATTCTGGCATACATTTTACTACAAATGTACTGCAAAGTCATGGGGTGTGCTTATATATCTACAGTCTTTATGTTTAAAAAAAAAAAGATTTATGTTTATAATAGAATTTTTAGGATCGGCGCCTGTGGCTCAACGGGCTAAGGCACCAGTCACGTACACCTGAGCTGGTGGGTTCGAATCCAGCCTGGGCCCGCCAAACAACAATGATAGCTGCAAAAAAAAAAAAAAAAAAAAATGGCTGGGTGTTGTGGCAGGCACCTGTAGTCCCAGCTACTTGGGAGGCGGAGGCAGGAGACTCACTTGAGCCCAGGAATTGGAGGTTGCTGAGCACTCTATCCAGGGTGACAGCTTGAGGCTCTGTCTCAAAAACAAAAAACAAACAAAAAATAATAATATAATAGAATTTTTTAGGTTTATACTTTTTCATCAAATTCATAATCTACAATATTTATGTTATTTTGATCAAGTGCATAATTAAATAACTAAATCTAAAACATTTTAATTTGTAGAAATTTACAGAAAATTTAAAAGTTTTAATTTCAAATTATATATATATATATATATATATATATATAAAGAAGCTGGTAGAGTGAAAAAATCTATTGGGAAAATTTTTTGTGGGAAAAATTGAATGAAATAGAGATTTAAGAGGAAAGGGAATGACATGAAATCTCTAGCTTTTAAAGAAGCCTGTGTGTTTTCTAAATGGATTATGGTGAGAATCAAATTTCTATGGCATTTAGAATCCACTGGGCACATTTAAAAAGAGCAATATAACTCTTTTAAGTTTTAAGATGTCAATATTTATAACATACTGGAAAGTCTAGCCTTAACAAGCATTTAAACTTGTGAGGAAAAATACAATGTCAATTCTAAAAGTATGTAAAGGTCTACAAAATTTACAAAATTTTTTAGGGCTTATCTGAGTCAAAATGTTTGAAAACAACACAGTTAAGCTAAGGGGAAAAAAGGGTTTCAAGGGTGGAGTTGTTGGCTGTGTGCAGTGTGGATAGGTAGAATGAGAATTCAGCAGCCTTGGTAATAGGCAGGTCATTGGCAGCCTTGAGCAGAGCAGTGTCAGGAGAGTGAAGGGGCCAGAAGCCCAGCTGGAGTCTGCTGAAGAGAGGATGGAAGGGGAGAATAGAAACTGCAGGGAAGACAATGAGGAACAAGTTTTTCCATGAAGGGAAGCAGAGAAAGGGGAGCGTAGCCAGAATCGAGTTGGAAGCAAGAGAAGGGAGGGAAAGAAGGAGATGCTACAACACATTTGTTTCTTCTCTATGGGGAAGACCCCATAGGGTTGATAATGCATAAGGAAAAGGGGGTACTTCCAGGAGCAAAGGGCAGGGGTGGGATCCAGGGCACAAGTGAAGCATGGACATATCTTCCAAAGTAGTAAGAAAGAATACAGGCCAGTTCTTTAATATCACGGTTTTAATGAAGAGAGTGATGGGTAGTGAAAAAGATTCAAATTGTGTCAAATAACTGACAGTCTTGATATGGTCAAAAAAAATCATAGTGACAATAATAGCATAAAGGAAATAGAAGAATAGGAAGTGGCAGAGAGAAGAATGTTTGAGTCTCATATTTCAGAGGAGATGCCATTATTGGTTTGATCAAGGGAAGTGATAGTGAGGAGGTGGAGTGGCGGAATAGGCAGCTGGAGGTGATGAAGGTGCTGAGCGTGCAGGATACTGGATGGATCACTCACACAGATAGTGAAGTCACCAAGAATAATAACGGGAGTCAAATGAAGAAGACAGCAAACCAGATATCAATCTTATAAATAAAGGGGCATGATTGGGAGGCTAGTAGAAGAGGGCTGTAAGAGTGTTGGGTGGAATAGTAGCATGTCATAAACTTTGAGGAAGCTGAGATTTCTGAAAGATGAAGGAAGGAAAATAGTTTCTAGCATATGATAGGTAGCCAGAGGACGTCTATTCCATTCCATGCTCTGAGGAATATAAAGCATGACAGAAAAAGTAGCCCCACCTCAGACAAATGCTGGGAAGGTAGGTGCAGATGGAGCAAGAGGGTCAGAACGCTCAGGGGGCTGGGGATAGGAGAAGAGGTTACTGGTGACAATTTGAGGACATGAGTGCACATGAGGGAAGGATATGGGTGAGAGTCTGGAGGATGAAGAATGGCTCGGACATCATGTGTTTCTGGTGGTGATGTCAGGAATAATGGAATCTGCCTGCTGGCCTCTCCAAGGAAGTTATACCGTCAGTGCATTCTGATATCCAAAGGATTTAGCTAGAAGATATGTGAGCAAGTGTTCTTGACACTAGAAAAACAATAGATGTGGGGGACTTGGACAAAAGCAAACTATACTTAAGAACTATCTCTTCAGAACTCATCCTCAAAGAGTTGAGTTGTTTTTTTTTTGTTTGTTTGTTTGTTTGTTTGTTTGCATTTCCTTAATGTTCCTGCAATTTGGATATGTCACCACCAGATAGCAGTGGTGCCACAATCATAGGGACTTAAGGTCGGCATTTTTCTCTTTTATTCCAGGGTTCTTTCTGCCCACACTTCTGCAAATTTCCAACAGAAAGTTTTAACACCCAATTGAGTAAATATACATTTCTTATGAGATAAACTGAAAATACCAAACATTAAGCCATTCACAGACAAGACTTGAGAGCAAATTTTAGAGGAATAAGCAATTAAGTAGGTTTTTACTTACCCATTTCAACTAACTCAAATTTTAGTTTTGAGCCTAATTTGATTCACAGATTTTAACTAGAAGGCACTACAAACATTGCTTTTCTAAATATAGAATCACAACCTTTTTACAGATGTTGCACAATTAACTAAAAAATAATGTATATCAAGGGAATATAAAAGAAGAAACTAATATTTGAGACCAGGAATGATTCTCCCCTCAAATTGATTAGAGATCAGCATTATTCCCTCCATTTCCAGATGAGGAAAAGGTAGTAAAGTAATGGGAAGCCAGGATTTAAGCCCAGCCCTAACGGCCTCCAAAGTCTGTTCTTCTTTGTTACCATAATACCCTATGTGGGGCACTGTATTGAGAAGAGAGAGGCTACAAAAATGTGTACAATGTGATTCTCACTCTCAAGGTGTTTATTACCTAGTAGGGGATTCAGACCCACAATAAGTTCCGGAAGAGAAGTTCAAATCCACTTGCATGTGCATGAGATCAAAGCTAGTTGGAGGACAGGTGAAGACTACGGGAAGAGAGGCTACTGGGATGGGCTTTGAAGGATGAACAGGAAGTTGGCAGGTGGACAGGAGGAAGGGGACACATTCACAGGCTGTGGAGCTCAGACCTCAAGCAGCAAAGTCACACTCCTTTTGGGGCCATCAGCCAAATTTAGGTCACTCTAGTCTATTTCTTTTGACCACATCCTATCTGATCAAAGGAAAATTATGTGTTTGCCTTCTTCATGTCCCAGAACCAAGAACATCTGTTTTGTGTTGCCTACTAGGAAAGAAGAGAAAAGAGAAGGAAGAAATGGAGAAAATCAGGTGTCCCAATGATGTCACTAATAATTGAAAAGACCACGGTTTCTCCAGCCTTAGATAATCCCCTGAAATATGTAGCAGCTCCAGAGATGATATCCATACTTCCCCTTTCTTTCTTTTTTGTTTTTTTTTTTGATACAGAGTTTCACTATGTTGTCCTTGGTAGAGTGCTGTGGACTGTGAGCTCACAGCAACCTCAAACTCTTGGGCTCAAGCAATTCTCTTGGCTCAGCCTCCCACGTAGCTAGAACTACAGGTGCCTGCCACAACGCCCAGCTATTTTTTGTTGCACTTGCCATTGTCATTTAGCTGGCCCAGGTCAGGTTCAAACCCACCATCCTCAGTGTATGTGGCTGGAGCCATAACCACTGTGCTATGGGCACTGAGCCCACACGTGCCCTTTTTTTTTTTTTTTTTTGCAGTTTTTGGCCGGGACTGGGTTTGAACCCACTATGTCCAGGATATAGGGCTGGTGCCCTACTCCTTTGAGCCACAGGTGCCGCCCTCACACTTTCCCTTTTTTAATTGACCCAGGGTGATACACAATAGCTGTTTCTAGTAGTTAGTTGAATGTATCCTTAGCAAAGAATCTTAACTGAGAAAATGCTTTCTCCCTTTAGAGTTAGAAATTTTTATAATCCTCACTATAACAGAACTCTTTAAATAAACTTAAAACTCTATACATATGTGATCTCATTTAGTCATCAAAACAACCAACAGTATAATTACTATTATAATCCCCACTTTACAGGGAAGAAAACTGTAAAGCCTTGGAGGTGTTGAATGTTTCACCAGCTTCATCAGAGACCTGATGAGTTTACTTAAAAAACATTTACAAAACTTGTTTATGCCTCTATTCAAGGATCATGAGGATGGTAATGAATATCACCAGTATGTGTAAATATATAGTTTGACTTTATAAATACATATTAATTGCGGCTCATACTATTCTCTATACTTGGAATAATCACTAGTCCCGTCCATTGAGAATAAATGACAAAATCAAGAATTGCAACTCTCTGTTCCTGTTCCAAATATTGTCTTTTGTATTCTTAGGGGGAAAAGCTGCTTAAATCTCTCATATTCTTAAATTTCATAGGGTTATATTCATAATGACAAGCAGTATATGCACAATAGTCTTTGTAAACTTAAAAATAATTGGCATGTTTTAAGCCACTAAGTAAATGTGATTTGTTCTTAAGCTATTATTTCAAAACAGGAAGTGAAGGTCATGGATTTTTTTTTTCAAACAGTCACATTTCTGATCCAGGGAAACAATCTAAGTTAAAAACATTAATTAATTAATTTTTTAACTGCTCTTTTTTGAGTTTATCACTAGCCAGTGGGACTGGTCTATTCCCAAATGGACACAAAATGTAAGTTTCCTTTCTATACAAGTTCTGGCAAACACTAAAGATAAAATGAGGCGGGGGAAGATAGCTTCAAATGAGTATTTTACAATACATACACTATGTACTTCTGAGAATTAGCTTAAATCAATATCTTAAGTCATAGTGTTGCCCAGTCCTATTTGCCAAATATAAAGCGTTCACCGCAAGATAGAGCTAAATCACTTTGCTAATTTATGTTTATTGATAAAGACTTGGCTAGAGGAGGAAGATTCAGCTTTTACTTCAATGAAGAATGTGACTTTAGAACTTGGAACTTAATATTGCTGCAGCTCTAGTGGCAAAAATACGATTAGAAGCTCTTCCCTGTTTTGCTACCATCTAGGCTACAAACGCACCCCTCTACCCCCAGCCCTCCACCAAAAGACAGGGCACATAGAGTGCTGCGGTTCTTTTCATTGGGTCGTTGGCGAACAAGTCATCAATCAAACGTTTGGGCTACAAGCAACAGAATCAACGCTGGGAATGTACTGGAAGGCTTGGGAGCACAATTGAGTCTATGGAAGCTGAAAACAGGTACAAAACAAGACAGGAATCAAGGGCCCCTGTGGGGTGGGGAACAAGTTTCCCAGCAGGAACACTAAGTGCTGGCAAGTGCTGCACGTTTAGTCATTTCTCACATCAAGAGTCCACCTGTAGGAAGAGACTGTCTGGCCAATGCCTACCCTAGTTGAGCCGGGCAGGGAGAAGAAGACATGACGTGGCCCCTTTTCCTTCCCTAGAGAGACGTCCAGATTTATGTTGCCACCAAGACCTCACTGGATTGTAAGCTATCCCTACCAACACTTGCTGTCTTTCCTCTTGTTGATAACAGCCATCCTGACATCTGTGAGGTGATATCTCACTGTGGTTTTAATTTGCATGATCAGCAATGTTGAGCGTTTTTTCATGGACCTGTTGGCCATTTATGTGTCTTCTTTAGAGAACAGTTTCTTCAGATCTTTTGCCTATTTCTTAATCGGGTCATTTGTTTTCTTGCTATTGAGTTCTGTATATATTTTGGATATTAACCCCGTAGAAGATATATGGTTTGCAAATATTTTTCTCCTAATACGTATGTTGTCTCTTTCCCCTTTTGTTTTCTTTGACATGAAAACCTGTTCAGTTTGATTCTTGCTTTTGCTGCCTGCGCTTTTAGGGTCAAATCCAAAAAAGTCATTGCCCAGACCAATGTGATGTAGTTACTCCTGTGCTTTTGTCTGGTAGTTTTATAACTGTAGGTCTTTACATCATTCTGAGTTTATTTTAGTATCTGTTATGCGATAAGGATCCAATTTCATTCTTCTGCTTATGAATATCCAGTTTTCCCAACACCCTTTATTGAACAGACTGTCTTTTCCCCATTGTGTGTTCTTGGCATCTTTGCCAAAATCAATTGACCATAAATGCAGGGGTTCACAAAGCACTTTCACACAGATTATTTCATTAGTGTCTGACAGCACGTTTAAGGGGGAGGTAAGCAAGTTTGGTTATCTTCAAATTTCTTTGGAGGAAATGCAGCTTCACAGAGTTTGTGACTTGCCTGATATCTCTCAATCTGTGAAGCCAGCACTCAAAAAACTTTTTTGGTTGTTTGTTTGGTGTGTGTGCCTTGTAGTTTGGTTTTTAGTTTGGGGGGGTTTGTTTGTTTGTTTGTTTTCCTTCCTAATACTATTAACCAGTACCACCCTGCCACAGTTTTACTAAATGATGGGAATAAATTCCTTCATCAAAATGTTAAGGAAGAACATAATTCAGGACTATTTTGAAAGAAGTAAAAATGTCACAGAGAGAAGGAAGGAAAGGAAAAAAGCATGGAGAGGGGAGGGAAAAAGGAAAAATGAATGCATCTGGCTGCCCTGAGGGTTCTTCCTCACTCTCATCAACAATTATCCCCCAAAATATGTAACAAATCACTCTGCACCCCAAAAGAACCAAGTGGGGGAGAGCCCCTTGGGTTTCATCCCTGACTGGCTCTATACTCCTCCCAACATGCTGAGGCATTGTTTGATTTCTGACTCAGAGGGAGGACTGACTCACAAATACCACTTTACCACTTGGCCTTTCATTGAAAGTCTCATGGCCAAGACCAGGTCAAGTGTGAGGCAGCTTGGAGTAAGAGATCAGATGAGCTCATGGCCCAAGGCAGAATGGCTGCAGATGCCCAGGAAAGAAAGACTTTGACAGCTGGGATGTTCGTGACTTAAAAGCAAAACAAAACTCCTGGCTAATTGGGAACCAAGTCAATGCCTAAAAAGAAAACAACATGCCTTGGTTAACCACCAGAGCTCCCAAGCTTGTCCCATCTACGACCAACAGTGATATTCAAAAGCCACTAATGATCCCGATGCTGGCTGCGCACCATCGCTGCTGGCCTATCCAGATGCTGGAAGCCACAGCAAAGGCCCAGAGACAGCAGCTGCCGCGGCCCTGGTGAGTATATGACTCTGAAGGGGGTGAGTGTGGGGGACTGAGGGGTGTGAGGGTTGTGTGAGCAGGAGCCCCAGCTTAAATCTGCTCACCAGTGCTTCTCCTTTCCTGCCTCCTTATGTCAGAACCCTATGTGGGGACGTAGGCAGAGCCTGTGCAGTCAGCAGAGCACATGCAAGCCCCAGCTCTGGCTTGAAGAGGACATGACCTTGGCCACAGCTTTAATACTTTTCAACCCATTTTCTTTATCTGTAAAATGGGGTTGTTTCCTCAGGGTTGTAGTGAGGACGAAGGGTGTATACAAGATACCTGGATCAAGTGCATGACATACAACAGGTGCTCAGTAAAGGCTATTGGCTCCTTCACTACAGAACCCAAACACCCCAGGCCCCTTTCTCCACACTGGCCTCCTCCTCTGTTATCAACAAGCATGCACAAAATACAATGATGTGGCTAAATTCTGCCTCATCCCACCCTACAAAAAATTCTTAATGCAGTTTCTGGCTTGTATGGAGTGATACTAAATGCTATTCCAAACACCTGCTTCCACACAATGAACTCCTGGCACAACGCTATATTTTCTTAGTCCCTGTACATATAATAATTCCAATGTGTACACTCCATGCTCGGTAAGAACATATGCTAACTAGTACACATTAATGCACATGACATCAAAAATCTCTATACACTAGAGAGATGAAAGCTTAGCAGAAAAAGAAAAGAAGGATTGCAATAATATTTTTCTTTCTTTCTTTCTTTTTTTTTTTTTGAGACAGAGTCACACTATGTTGCCCTCAGTAGAGTGCTGTGGTGTCACAGCTCACAGCAACCTCAAACTCTTGGGCTCACGTGATTCTCTTGCCTCCTGAGCAGCTGGGACTACAGGTGCCTGCCACAAGCCCAACTCTTTTTTAGAGAAGGGATCTCTCTCTGGCTCAGGCTGGTCTCAAACCCATCAGCTCAGGTAATCCAACCGCCTTGGCCTCCTAGAGTGCTAAGATTACAGATGTGAGCTTCTCTTTATTTTATTTATTTATTTATTTTTATTTTTTTATTTTTTTGTAGCGACAGAGTCTCACTTTATCGCCCTCGGTAGACTGCTGTGGCGTCACACAGTTCACAGCAACTTCCCACTCCTGGGCTTAAGCGATTCTCTTACCTCAGCCTTCCAAGTAGCTGGGACTACAGGCGCCCGCCACAACGCCTGGCTATTTTTTGTTGTTGTTGCAGTTTGGCCAGGACAGAGCTTGAACCCGCCACCTTCGGTATATGGAGCTAGTGCCCTACCCACTTAGCCACAGGCACCGCCTGCTGTCTTTATTTTTTTAATTGCTTAAATTAAAAAAGGCTCCATGGAAACCCCTCCCTCCCACTTTAAAAAAAAAAATGTTGATGGAATTCTTTACTATACTTCCCTTCATCTCCAATAAGTTCAAGGCAGATTCAACCTCATGTTGCCCCAGTACAGACTTCTGCTTTTAAGAAAGAAGAAGAGATTTAGAAACCCCTTCAAATTAAAGTGGAAAAAGTTGCTGGACTTTAGAGGTTATTTCTAGAGGAAGTTTCTGTCAAAGAAAAATCTAGACTTTGGTGAAGAAAGATGTGCTGTGGAATTTGGACCTCAGCAAGGTGAGGTTTAAGAAGTAGCCAGCAAGGCAGGCTCTCCACTGCCTGTCTTCAGAGAGTAAGAAATAATCTTCAATCAAGGTTGGTTTTTTTTGATCCACACCAAGTCTCTCTTTCTGTGTCTTTAGGAAGGGATTCAGAGAAAGAAAGAAGAAACACCAGGGGCGTGTCCAGGGGCCCCGGTGTTTTTGTCTTATTACATGTTACCAAACAGCTTTGTTCCTCTGTGAACATGCATGGCAGAGTTGCTGGCCATCCTCCCAGCATCTGAGTTGCCCTTCCCATTGGTAGTAACATTCTTCACCCCCAGGAATGGAGGCACGTCGTCAGCTCCCCTGCAACCAGATACGGCCATGTGACTTAGGTCAGGCCAAAGACAAGCATCACGGAGCATCTTCGGACCTAATGAGGACATTGCAGGCACGCCCTTTGTCCATTCTGCTCCATGCTGCTGCTGAAACGCAGCACTCACTGTGGGGCTCCCGGAGCTCGTGTGGGCTGTCCATGGTGAAGCCACACAGCAAGGACAGCCTGGTTTGCTGCTCCCAGAACACCACAGTAGCCCTCGGCCACCTGCCAGTGTTTGTAAATGCAACATAAAGGAACTTGTCCCAGCTGTTTGTGCGGGTTTTAATGCAATCCTAACTGATACAACAGTGAGTATGAGCTCTCAACTCCCAAAAGCCCGCTGATCACATGGCCCCATGAGTTTATCTGCGCGCTCATTCAGCTCCCACTCATGTGCTGGCCTAGGTGAATAATCAACACACAGAGTACTACTTCTCTGCCCAAACGCCCTCCATGTGCCAAACCTCTTGCTAAGCTGAGAGTGTTGCACCCAAACCCACACACGAACCCCCAGTGCGTGTTGTAATCCCACTTTTCATTGAGATAGCAGCTGTGGAGGTGGAAAGCCGTCTTTCCAGCATGCCACATCTGGGTAAACTCCAAGGGCCAATTGCCATTCACTTTGTCAAGGAGTAGAAAATGGCTCATTGTATCTTAAATGGGCTTAAGTGCCCCCTGATTTATTTACCTATCTGCGTTCAATTAGAAAAGTGCCATTATTTTCTATTTATTTATAGACGTCATTTTGGTTATGCTGCTCCTTACTGTATGTTGTTCACTTCTCTGGAGCAGAGAGACCTGTTTACAAAGTCCTTACCCGTAATTAGTGTCACTCAGTGGAACAAGGCACCTCTGTTTTATACCTGCCACAGCTGTCATGCTCTCTTCGGAACGAATTGCACTGATGGACAACTTGAGTCACCCGTTTCTTCAGAAAGTAGCTTAAAAAGTGTTATTGCAGTGGCCTCTGCGCTCAGGGAAGCCATATCAGGTGTTAGCCTCTGTGACAGCCCCGAACGCAGAGAGAGCCTCCTCTATTACATTTCCAGTTAATTATTCCTGTGCTTTTCAATAGCTCCATGTCATAAAAATGCGGCAGGTAGTCGATTTGGATTAGCTTTATCCTGGCAGGTGATGGCAGACCTCAGACGACACGTTAATCAGGAGCTGTTGGCTTGGGCACGCCGCACACGTGAACACCATCGGCCACATTTAAGTGTGGGGCGTGGGGGAGGGCGTATGGGAGCAGCATTTTTATGGCTATATATTTCATTAGAGTTTCAATAAAAGGGCCATGTCTGTCTGAGAAAAATATAACAGGCTCCACTGCTGTGTTTAATTTTTCTTTAG
Source organism: Perodicticus potto (assembly GCA_963574655.1). Taxonomy (NCBI): domain Eukaryota; kingdom Metazoa; phylum Chordata; class Mammalia; order Primates; family Lorisidae; genus Perodicticus; species Perodicticus potto. The sequence continues at coordinate 38,869 of CAUYRH010092216.1, read as the reverse complement.
GACATTTTTCTATTAACATAAATTGCTGGAAGGAAAAGCATGTTGTAATATTTTTCTCCAAACATAAAGCCTTATTATAACTTCAAGGTACTTTTTAAAAAATAAAAAATTGTTATGATCCTCTCCACTAGGGCTTTGGGTGCCAGAGATGCAGTCGCAGGCCAAATGGACTTGGTTCCAATGCCAAGTCCAGGGTCAGCGACTAGGGGAATGCACCCACCTTCTCTGTGTTGGCCGGGGCAGCAGCTGCACAAGCTCAGTCTTATCCCAAAGGTGGCAGAAGCTGCACAGAGCTTTGCCTTTCAACCTGCTGGTGTGATAAATGTACTATAGAAACTCCCTTTTCTTGCTTGAAGAATCCAAGCAGTATAGACACAGTCAAAATGATACATAAAACTCAAAGTCCTTTGGATTATTAATGCCTGCCACTTTTCCAGGGATGCTTTCTGCTGTAACAGATTACAGCCCCAACAGTGGCTTCAACCACAGACATATTTACTGCTTGCTTAACGACATAGGGAGGTGGCAAGGCCCCATCACAGTGCAGATGGCTCGGGGCGTCAGGCTCGGCATGGCCTTGTGGGGGTCTCTCCTATCATCAAATTAAACTCTTTCCTAGAAGCCTGCAGCCATAATGGATTACAAGCCTACCCCTGCTGGAATGGCTGGGAAAGCGGGTATCTGGATTTTTAAGTCTTATGATTGGGACATGGACAAAGGAGAAAAGAACTGGGAAGGGCCAACCGACAAAGTCGGCACAGGAGGGCCCAGCAATGAGTGACAGGGAAGCTGGAATCCGCCCGCTGGTGGCCTTCCTCTTATGCTTAATGTGGACATGTAAGTACAACCTTAATAACCCAGAAATCTACTCTCTATCCTGTAGTCTGTAGTCAGAGAGATCCTGCCTAAATTTTATCCAACCAAGTCCCTTTTCTGCTAAAAATTCTTAGTAACTCCTCACTGATCTCAAGATACAGTCCAAACTCCTTAATAACATTGGTAATGGTATACTTCTTATTCTGCTAGAGCAGTGTTCTTCAACCTTTTTTATCTCACAGCACACTTGACTCTATAGTTAAACTTCCATGGCACACTTAAATGATGTTGATCAAAAAAAAGTAAAAAAAAAAAAAAAATATATATATATATATATATATATACTTACTATGCTTTGGACTTCTTTTGAAAATAATTTAATTGACGGTCTTTAAAAATTTTGATGACATACCTAAGACTCTCTGATAGCCCACCAGTGTCCCACTGCACAGCGGTTCTACTAGAACTACCGTAGAGCTTTTTCTCTCCACTGCATCACCCTTTGTGCCAGACACATGGATTATTCTGAACTACTTTAAGTTTTCCAGCTGCACCCCATTATCCCATTGTTGGAAGCTGTTCCTTCTCCCTGAAACACTTTATCCTACACAAGTGCATACACATACTTCTCTACCTGGCTAACCTTGCTTGTTCTTCAGATCTTGCTGGAGATAGTGTAACTCTGTCCTTACTCTAAGGCCAAGTTTATTGCCCCTCCCATAGACCCTCCTAGAATCCTGTACTTGCCTTTCAGAATGTAGGACCCAGGACAGGACTTTGGAAAGAAAAAAAAAAAGCACATCTATGGGAAAGAAAAACAATGAGAAAAATCAAATGCAATTTTTTTACCTATTTTTTTCACTTGTACTGATTCTGGTGTCCAATTCAGGGGTAGAAATGTGTTTACCACAGCGGAGTGGTTTTATGCAATGGATATAAACAGTTACTGTAAAGTCAGACTTCCCTAATTCAAACCCTAGCTTCACCATTTATTAGCTGAGAGACCCTGAGTATGTTATTAAATCTTTGTAATTCTCAGTTTCTTGATCTGTAAAATGGGAATAATGGTAGTAGCATCTATGGCTGGTGGTCATACTCAACATCTATTCCCTACTTACTGTGAGAGTCTTCTGCAAAAGTCTTCCTAGTGTAAATAAGACAAGATGTGGGAAAGTCGGCTGCCTCTGCCTCTCCTGAGCATTGACATGAAGAATGTGACCACTCAGATTGTAGCAGTCACCTTGTGACCTTGAAGGGACCCAACCCAAAGACAAAGTCACATACTGAGAATGGCTGGGAAAAAAGACAAAGAACCCAAGTCCTTAACAGAGTCAAATGATAAACTAACTGATCTTGGAGCTGCCCAACCTTTATACTTCTTATTACAAGAGACAGTTCGTTTCTTTATCATGTAAATCATTATTTTCCATAACTACAGCAGAAAAAAAAAAACACTCAGGTAATATAATCCCTCTGAGGCCTATATTTGAAGTGCCCCATGCAGGAGCTGGCCCATGATTTCAATCATCATAAACCAGGGGACCCTTCCAGGCCAATGAAGAGAGACTGTTCCCGATGTGGCTCAGGCCAGTGTAGACAGTTGTGGAGAATAAATTCCTCAGAAGAAGGAACCTTGTCTGAGTGAAAGTCACTAATTTCCACCATTATACAGCCCAATGCCAAAGGCTCTATGAAGAATAATAAGAATAATTTTTTATTACTATCAGCTGTTCTACGCCTGTCAAATGATACCAGAATATTATTCCTCAAAGGGTGCTTGTTTTGTCCTTTAGTTTTTTTTTAAAGAAAACTAAAATCAGACATTTTAAAACTGGCAATTAAAACTAGTTGCATGTGGCGGCCATGAATGACCCAGTTTCCTAAACTGCTTGATTTATGGGGGGGATGTTAATTTACGTTTGTCCCTCTCACTCATCACTATCCTTTATTACCAAATTTTACTACTATGAACTATAAATTCCTCCATAGCATATGGACCACATAACTTTCTTGAATACCTAATTAACAAAGACTTTTTTCTCAACTGTAATTATAAGAAAATATGGTACATTTAGCTTAATTTTCAATTTAATGCTTGAAAGTGCATAGGAAATTTGGCTTCGTGGCTCAGAGATGGGGAAAGCTGCCATGTATACACTCCATTCTCAAGAGCAGGTCTGGGAAACAGATGTTCCTAGAAGCAAAGGAGAGATGAGGGTAATGAAAAAGTATATATGAAATGATATCAATGATTAAAGGCCAGGATGTAGTTCATGCTCATTAATAGATGGGCAGAAAGGAATAGGAAAGGGAAATCTCAAAGTTATCAAAGAACATTGAAGAGCCTGTGCTCTTGGCACAGGCGACCTGCCCTCCTCCTGGCTCTGTGACAAACATCTTTCTTCTTCTGCAGCCCGGCAGTGTGCACCTGCAACCACTGGCTGAGTGTCCTGGGTAGGAACTCCCTCCTATGACTGGGAAAGGACATGGAGCACTGTGAAAAACCTCGTGTTGGGTGGCAGCCGTAGCTCAGTGGGTAGGGTGTCGGCCACATACACCAAAGCTGGTGGGTTCAAACCCAGCCCGGGCCTGCTAAAACAACAATGACAACTGCAACATAAAATAGCCAGGTGTTGGGCGGTGCCTGTGGCTCAGTAGATAGGGCGCCAACTCCATATACCAAGGGTGTTGGGTTCAAACCCGGCCCTGGCCAAACTGCAACAAAAAAATAACCGGGTGTTGTGGTGGGCACCTGTAGTCCCAGCTACTTGGGAGGCTGAGGCAAGAGAACCGCCTAAGCCCAGGAGTTGGAGGTTGCTGTGAGCTATGCCATGGCACTCTACCCAGGGCAATAAAATGAGACTCTGTCTCTAAAAAAAGTAAAAAAGAAAAAATAAATAAACAAAATATCCAGGTGTTGTGACGGGCACCTGTAGTCCCAGCTACTTGGAAGGCTGAGGCAAGAGAATTGCTTAAGCCAAGCTTAAATGTTGTGTGCTGTGATGCCACAACACTCTACCTGGGCGACAGCTTGAGACTCTGTCTCAAAAAAAAAGAAAAAGAAAAACCTAGTGTTAATAACTGTATTGTCTTAGGATTGTTTTTTATAGACTTGTTTCATGAGGATATTCAGGAAAGCGGAAGCTATTCCAGAAAATCTTAAATTATAAAAATAAAATGCCTCCTTCACTCATGCATAACTTCAGTTCCCACTTCTCCTTGCCATCACAGCCTCCCATCACGGTTACCTCTAAATTTTTTTGAGCAGAAATATATATAATGCACCTTTGGAATGCATCTTACTTTTGTCATTACATAAACATGTGTCTGGTTAAAATTTATATGACTCACTGTTTAAACAGTGCCCAGGAAGAGTATATAACTGACCCAAAGTCCAACTCATGGAGGCGCCATCAAAAAAGGAGAAATGCATTGGCTTATATAATTGAAAGGTCCAAAGATAAGGCTGACCTCAGATTAGACTTGACCTTGGCTTGGCGCCCGTAGCACAGTGGTTATAGCGCCGGCCACATGCACCTATGTTGGCGGGTTCAAACCTGCCCAGGCCTACTAAACAACAATGACAACTACAAAAAAAATTAGCTGGGCATTGTGGTGGGTGCCTGTTGTCCCAGCTACTTGGGGGGCTGAGGCAAGAGCATCTCGTAAGCCCAAGAGTTTGAGGTTGCAGTGAGCTGTGACGCCACGGCACTCTACCAAGGGTGACATACTGAGACTCTGTCTCAAAAAATAAAAATAAAAAAGACTTGATCTAGCAGCACAGTCATCACCAATGTGTCTTCTCTCTATTTCTCCACTCCTTCCTCCACAGTTTGGCTTCATCCTCACTCTCCTCACACTGCTCTCTTCTCTCTGCCTCACCCCCAAAGCTCAGAGCTCTCCCTCAGATCACCAAATGAATGTCTGGTCTCCAGCCTTACTCATTCACACTATAAAATCGAGTAGATTCTGCATGTTGAGCAGCAATCAGTTACACCACCTCGGCTTGGGTAGCCAACCATCAACAGAGGCCCTCCTCTCTCGGAGATATCATGGCATGGACATGGCACTTGGAAAGGTGTCAGAGAAGTAAACGCTGAACTGTCTTTAATATAGAAATAGAGGCAGACATGGGCATGGACACGGAGATAGACAGCTCTCCTGGTATACACCATAGGTTAACTTCCCCTTTCTGACTCTGAAAGACTAAAGGAAGCACTCTATTCTGCATCCTACCAATGATGTTTTAATGCTGGCATCCACAGGGTAAATTCAAGGTGATAACTGTCCTCTCTCATTGCCTCTTTTTAACACCCTGTAAGACTAAGGTCTTGGCTAGAATTGATAGCAATCATTTAAGTAACTCAACTGCAGATAAATTTAGAATTGGTGATGTTTTTTTAATGGGCATCCCAGTACTTTTCCCCCAGAACTACCACACAGGAAACAAAACTCATGCGAGCTCTCAAGTGTCTAGCTCAGTGTGTCCCACAGAAGAATATATATTACAGCAAATATTCATTGGATTGAGTAACTGAAGAAAATACAAATATGGGTATCAAAATAGAAAAGGAACAATCACCTTTTTGTACATAGTCACATGTCACCGTTGTAGATAATCTTCTGGTATCCTTCCAACACTGGAACTAAGGTCCCTGATTAAGCAGATAACCATTCAAACTGACATGGCTTTTATATATATATATACACACACACATATATATATAATATGTATTACAGTTAAGTTCGATGGGCTAAGAACCTACTTCCTTCATTGGTTTGTAAAACAAAAGGACTTAAAGTCAAAGCAAAATTATAAAACTGAAGGTTCACATTTCTCCTGTGGGCTCTTTGTCCTAAAATTAATGCCACAGCTTACAATCCCTTCCTCTTTTCCTACCACACAAGGACACTAGATTAAATGGGGGTGGGAAGAATCTGGATCAGAAAATCGGTAAAACCCATTATATTGTCACTGTCATTCCAACATATTGCTAATTGGAGTTAAAATTTAGGGAACACTAACAATGAAAGGTTGTTTCATCTGTCCAAGCTTCTTCAGACAGAGTGAATTAAGAGGGAAAAACTGGAAATAGTCATAGGTACTCTTTTACCTTTTCTTTTAATCTTACTCCTGAGGTTATAACCACTATCTAAAAACCCTGCTGAGAACTCTCAAAACTTCAAAATTACAGAAAAATCAAACCATTCCTCTCCACCCAGCCACTGCTGACACACAGTGGACCATCTTCACGGAGGGTAGCGATTGCCGCCCTGGAGCCTGGAATGACGGTATGCTCCGTAGCTTAACTTCCAACAATAAACCAACCCAGCCCAGTGCAATCAATCGCGTTGGTAAGCCTGCACCTGGCAGCGTTTGTCTGTGGAATTCAGTTTCCTACACTGCATGTCTTTCCCCGGCTCTAATACTATCATTTAAGAAATGAGAACAAGAGCTTGGCCAAAATCACGGTTGGTTATGCCACAAATAACCTCACATTTGAAGTAATTTATGCATCTGCCTGAGAGGCTGGCATCCTCAGTGCCGTGTGGATGGCCCAGTTGGGGACTGTTCTGTGCAAGGAATGTAGTTGTTGGCACCACTTTGTTCTGTACCTGGATCAGCTTGAATTGCTGTCTCATTGCCAGGAAACCTAGCAGACCTCTGGAACCCTTTAGGGGAAAGGCCATATATTTTGTGTGACTTGTGAATGGAAAGATGGATGTTGTCAGCAGCCCATTTTTGCTGCCAGATTGGGCATAAGATGAACATAAAGAGAATCCAGATTATGCAGAAAGACCCTTTTCATAAACCTTCTTAGTAACAGTTAACATTAATAACAGCTTCTGAGTATTGAGTACCCATATGAGCCAGGGAGGAGGCTGGGCATCTTAGATATATTGGATCTAATGCTCACCACCACCGTGCAAGGTGGGGGGTTATCATTTTACAAATGAAGAAGCTGCTGTTTGGAGAAGTGACATGACTCGTTTAAGGCCAGTAACGTGCCAACGACAAGATGCAGACCCAGTTTTCTTCGGCTCCTGAGCCCATGTTTTTCTCCCTGAGTCACACTGTCTATTGCCGTGACCTTCTGCCCTTGAAGAATGAGAGGCACATGGATCACGGGTAATCCTGTGCACACCCAGACTCTGGACTGACCCTCGGGAGTGCTCCTGCCGGACCCAAGTCAGCATTTCATCACGCTCACCTGGAAACTGTCCCTGCCTACTGCCTCCCTGGCCTGGGAACCCTCCAGGATGCGCCTTCAAACCAGGTGGACGGTCTGGAACACAACAGTCCCTCAAGGATACCCGGTCCTCTGCAGCTCCGGATGGAGGGATCTGTTACCAAATGGTTTGAATTAGAGGGAATTTGAATGTGTTCCCTTTTCTTGGATAGAGTCGATGCAATTATGAAATAACCCCATTTTTAAAGTGTGTTGTCCATATGCCACTCCAGCTGAATCTTTTCACGAACAGACTCAAGCGGAGTCACAGCCCGCATGCAAAGTGGATGTACACAATCTGTGAAAGGATTCTCAAGTGAAATCGAAGCTATTGCATCAAAATTTCGCACTATTGAAACCTGCCCCATCTCGTGGGGGAGGGGGCAGAGTTAGTATTATTTAGAAAAGAAACAACAGCTGTTTAGTGATACTCTAAGAATTAGAAAAATCTCACAATTTGCCAAGATGAGCCAAATATTGTGACACATTAAATGCTGACATCAAAACAAACACTAAAATGAGTTCCCCACTGCTTATTCACTTCATTTTTTAAAGGGGAAAGTTTTTTTGGCATAAAAATTTTCTATTTTTGGACTCAATCTAAACAATCTTTTCTGCTTGCTGCCTTTTATGTAGTATTAAATCAGAGGCCACTTTGAGCTATGCAGAGAGGGGACAGGTCTCTCTAAAAATAAATTGATAAAAAAATTTCCTGCTCTGGTTTTGTAATGCAAATAGCTGGAACAACACATTGGCAATCTCACAATAAAAAAAAATTAAGTCTAGGGGACAAAATTGCATCCATGCCTTGAGAAATACTTTTTAAAATTAAAATTGCATGTTTGCACATGATGAGTAGATTTGACTGTTTGAAAATTTTTATGGCATTATAAGCCCCAGGGCCCTGATGTACATGATTTGCTAGAATGAACAGACAGAAATATCCCACAGATATCCACAGAGCAATTGGGTTCCAAGAGGGGAAGTATACAGATGGTCTTGGCCAGTTTCTCCCATTCTTTCCTACTCCCTCCCTCATCCCGGCCTCCCCTCCCACACAGGCCAATCTAGTAGGGATTAGCATAACACGGCTTCTTCCCTTGTATGTAGATCAAAGTTCTAGTGTCCTAGTCTTGTCCTTCATGGCCATGGGCACTCACATTCCCCAAGACGTAGCATGCGGCAGATCCACTGTGGTGGGTGCTGTGATGCACTCCCAGATCCCTTCTCAGGAAGGAGGAACTTATGTCCCCAGCTGCTGAGAGCTCAGCCAGAGATGGCCCTCAGCTGTCGGCCACCTTTGAAAATGGCTTCCGTTGAAGGAAAAGGTCTAGCCTGAAGTCCTGCCTGCTTCCAGCAGCAGTTGGCATCCAAAGACTAATCGATTTAAGGGCACAAAAACCTGACCCCCAGCTCAGGACAATTTCTGAGAGGTTCCCCCAAGTTTCCCAATGAAATTAGCTAAGATCTTTATTGGGTTAGTGTCGTGGCCTGAATGTTTTCGTTCCCCCAAAATTCATATGTTGAAATCCTAACACCCAAGGTAATGGAGTTGGAGGTGAGGGCTTTGGTTCCACCCTCATGAATGGCATTAGTGCCCTTACAAAGGAGGCCCCAGAGAGCTAGATCACCCTTTTCCCCTTGTGAGGACACAGTTAAAAGACATCATCTATGATCTGGGTGGCAAGCCCTCACCAGACACTGAATCTGCCAATGCCTTGACCTTGGACTTTAGCCTCCAGAACTATGGGAAATAAATTTCTGCTGTTTATAAGCCACCCAATTTATGGTATTTTGTTATAGCGGCCCAGATGGACAAAGACAGATGGCATCTTAGCAAACTTTTCTCTCTGCTCAATCCTGCTTCCCATCTTTCCTTCCAAGGATATTGATCCTAAGAGCATTGTCAAGCATGCTGGTTTGCATTTTATAATCTACTTCCCAGAGAATCCAACCTGTGACGCTTAGCCATTGTTGCTGTGCCCCTTATGGTATTGTGGTGTCTGTGGCACTGTGCTAAGTATAGTATTATGGAGGATGCAAGATTAAATAAAGGTCCAAGCCTTTTCCTAATTGGCCAAGACGAATGCCAATACAGTGCCAGACAGAGGTATTATATGGGTGATGCAGACAAGATGTCTGTTAGGATTTTAGTAGCAGTCAAGAGGTAGGATTCTTGAGGTAAGAGCCAAAGTCCCATCTCTGACCTTGTACTAGTCAATACTGCAATCCCTAACATAGGGGAAAAAACATAAAATGTTTGTTGAGTACAAATGACAGATGTGATCTAGCACCAAATTTAGTTCCAGAATTATCTCAGTGAGTTCCAATGATGAGGAAAAAACAGTCTTCTCCTGTAATAAACAAAGACAAATGTAAAATCTGAAAATCTGAAAAGTTTAAACTAAAAAAATCAAAAGCATTGGGGGGAAAATGCTTATGATATATAGTGGTTTTTAGATTTAAAAGCAAAAACAAGACCATGGCTAAGCTCTAATTATACTTATATAAAAATCCCACATAAATTCTTTAAATATGTATGTAATTGACTTTCAAACATTAGTTAGAAGAGCCCCCCAACCTTCATAGGTATTCAGGTTAAAAGATATAGGGGGCTGGGTATGGTAGCTCATGCTTGTAATCCTAGCACTTTGAGAGGCAGAGATGGAAGTAGGGCTTGAGGAAGGATTTTGAGCCCAACCTGAGCAGGAGCAAGGCCCCATTTCTAAAAAGAATAGGAAAACTAAACAGAAAAACTAGCGGGGTGTGATGGCATGCGTCTGTAGTCCCAGCTACTTTGGAGGCTGAGGCAGGAGGATTGCTTGAGTCCAGAAGTTTGAGATTGCAGTGAGCTATGATAATACCATTGCACTCTAGCCTGTGAGACAGAGGAAGAGACTGTCTCAAAAAAAAAAAAAAAAAAAGACGTAAGATGTAGTGGTTTTAGTTATAGCATCAGTCAAAAGCAATCTTAGCAACTACCTTGCAAGGCTAATGAAATCATCAGCCACATTAAAACAAGTATAGTGTTCAAGTCAAAAGGAATAATAGTCTTGCTATATTGGTGAGGCCAGAGGCCAGACTTACAATATCTTTTGTTGTTTGTGCCAAAGTCTCACTCTGTCACCCTAGAGTACAACCTCACAGCAACCTCAAACTCTTGAGCTTCATCAATCCTCTTGCCTCAGCCTCCTAAGTAGCTGAGACTACAGCCCCCTACCATTACACCCAGCTAGTTTTCTTGCTGTTGCTCAGATGGTCTTGAACTTCTGAGCTAAAGCACCCACCTGCCTCGACCTCCTAGAGTGCTAGGCTTACAGGTGTGAGCCACCACGCCCAGCCCAGACTTACGTGTCTTGTATCAAGATGACAATTCCAGTTTAAGCAGGATATTAGCATTCATCAATAGGAGACTGGTTAAATAAACTCTAGTAATCTACAGGATGGAAGTCAGATAGCTATTAAAATGCTGACATATATTTATTGACAATGGAGAGAGGATGCCCTTAGCAAGTTATTTAATGAGGAAGCAAAAAAAATGCAAGCCATAGAAGAATCTATATATTATCCAGTTTGTAAAAAGTTATGTGTATCTATATATTTCAACATTTTGTAAATGCTTATTTCCAAATTTAAAATATAAGATACAGGGACTGTCTAGCTGGCCTAGGAGAAGATTGTTAGGGAGTGTGGGGAGAAGGGAAGGTGCACGTGGTTACTGTCCTCATATACTTCCCAGTCTATCTAAGCAGAGGAAGAAGTCAGCACAGAGTCACCTCCTACTCACTGCTCCTACCATGCAGACATAAACTGAGCACCTACTGTATGCCAGCCATCAGGTTATGCACCAGGAATATGTCAATAAATAGGATCCTGTGTCTTCGGGAGTCCAGGGCAAGGTGGAGGAGAGAGACAGTATATTCATTTCTTAAAGCTGCCACACAGATTACTACCAATGTGGTGGCTTGACACAACAGAAATTTATTGTCTCAGTTCTTGAGATGAGAAGTCCACAGCCTAAGGTCAGACAAGGCCGCACTCCTCACAGAGACTCTAGGGGAGAATTTCTTCCAAGTCTCTGCTGGCTAACACTATTATCCGGCATTCTTTAGATTACAGCCACACCACTCCAATCTCGGCCTCCATCTTTACAGGGCTTCCTCCTCTGCGTCTGTCCGAATACTGCCTCTGCCTTTCTCTCGTACGGACACTTGTCATTGTATTTCGGGTCTATCTAAATAATCCAGGATAATATCATTTCAAGAACTTTAAATCTGCAAAGACCTATTTGCCAAACAAGGTTATGTTCACAGGTTCTGGGTGGACATATCTTTTGGGGGGATATTATCCAATTCACTACAAATGGCTAAGCAAATAATGACAAACAAATATGAGATAGTCTTTCCAGATGTATGTACAAAGTATAGGAGTAAAAAATTAAGGACAGAGGAATGGATATTCTGACTACCCATATCAGGATTTTAACCAGACATGTATTCTATTCCCTAATGGGCAGAGATGAGTTCATGAGGGGCAAAAATACCATACACTTTTATGTAAAAAGCACAGGTGTATATACAGCATATAAACAGATAGATAGTAGATCTCTGGTATTAAATTATCATGGGACAGAGGGGTGACTGGGGGGAAAAAACCTCAAAAGACTCATTAATGGAGCAATAATGAAAAAGAAGACTAGGCCAGAGCCCCCACAAAACCAAGAACCATGTCATAGTCACCAACCAGCAGGCAAAGTATTCAGAAACGATTAATTCAATAATTGAAAAAAAAGGAATGAAACTTCAGGGTGACCAACCTGGCCTCACTAATGAAGAGAAGCATTCTAACTAGTACAGCTAACTAATAGTGAACTGGGTCAGCCCCACAACATAGTAAACACCTAGTGCTTAGAAGTAAATGCCCTGTCCTTGGAAATTTGCTTCATGAGGATTTTCATGAGATAAAGGTCAGGACTAGCATAGAAATATTTGTTAATCTTCATCAGTACATGACACAGAAATGTCGTAATACCACGAACCCCTTTCTGTTCAGCTGTTTGGCGTTTAGGCAAACCAAATTCAATGACTGCCATGTAAATGTCACTGTGTGACCTAATCTTTGTCTCTCCTTTTAGAATTTCTACCAAGAACCAAGAACAAGAGCCTAATGAAAATCAGTGCTATTGCTTTCAACCTGCCGCCCTTCAGCTGGGGACTTCGCTCGTAGTCTGCGGTTGTTTCTTTTTGCTACTTCACTTTCACTATACTAAAAATTAAATAGGTTACCAAAGAGTGAGAAACTTAGATAAATCACTCTATTGCTTTCAGTTTGGCCATTAACAGGGTTTCCAGTTTGGTCCAACTGCAAAGCACTATTGGGACAGTATTATTAAAAAGAGCCTCACTAGTAATGCAAACTAAACATGCAAAAAAAGGGTAAGTCTTTTACATGCTAAAAGACTGGATTTTTTAAAAAAAATTAAGCCTCATATTTATATAAAGGGATGGTTTAACTCTCCTCACAATTATCTAGAAATTGGGTAACATGGAGAGATAATTCATCAAAGGGTCTATAAATCTGAGTCACTTAGAGCAGCTGGTGTTTCGCAGCCAATGTATGATACCAAGGAAACCTTCAAAACAGGAAATATCAGACTCAACGCAAGAAAGCGGAGCTGTGGTTAATTTGTACTTTTCGGTTTTGCACAATGATTTGCAGATGTCCTCTGAAACCCGTGTCCAGGCAAGGGCATCCTGGGCCGCACTTGCCCTTCAGTGGACCAAACCCTTCAGGCACCAAGAACAGGGAGGCCCCAGGGAGCTGCTTAGCCACTGCCAGAGTGGGAACGGTGGGAAAGGTGTTTCAAATTATTCCAACCTTAAGAGAAAACAGCTTCAGAGAGGCATCAATTTAAAAAGTACTTAAGCATCTGCTCGTATTGAATGTATTTGGTTTGGTTTTTCTTCTGACCAGAGCCACATGGGATGGCACAGCCAAAACTGTGAGCTCTATTTCCGTTTTAGCAACGGGAGAATTTATGCCCCTCAGCCCTATTAACACTGTAGGGTGCCAAGGGCATAAATCATCACATTAGGTGGGGAGAATTGCAGTTCTATCCCTGACAAAGAGCTGCACCCTTTCGTGGCTAAAACCGCATACAGGATTTCTCACTCCGGGGAACTTTTTTCCAATAGCAGGGAAAAAACGTTGCCTCCAAAATCTCACACACTGTACTCTAGCAAGTAGATTTTTTTAAAAAAGAAAGACAGAAGTTAAATAGATTAAAGTTGGTAATGGGTCAAAAATAACACCATTCTAATCGTTATGAATGTTTTAAATTTGAATCTACCTTTGTTTTCTAAACACAGGACCTGTGGGCACAGAACCAGTCCAAGAAGCAACAGCCCCAGTTCAAATGCTTTTCTCCCCAGTGTTGCCCCATTCTGTAACTGGAAGCCTGGTTTGAGGGAAAACTCTGGAAACATAAGCACAAAACCCACCTCTAATCAAGCCTGTGGCCCTGTAGCATAGTGTTTTTCAACCTTCTTTTATCTTACAGCGCCCTTGAACCTATAGTTAAACTTCCACGGCACACTTAAATTATGTGATCAAAAACAAAAAACAAAATTAAAAAAGAAAGAATATACTTAGTATACTTTGACCTTCTTTTGAAAATAATTTAATTAATGATCTTTAAAATTTTTCACAGCACAGCATCTTAAAATGTTTAAGATCCCCTCCCCACACACCAGTCGAAAATCACTGCTGTAGCAGCACAACTGTAAATACATTTATAGTGAAGAAGAGAAAATGATGCTGGAAAGGGGAGCATTAGTGATTTCAGGTAGTAGATTTGACAGTTGTCATCATTCCATGAGATAAAAAACTGTTATTCCCTTTGAGAAATTGCCTCATATACTAATCCATATTGGTATATCAGAAGATAGTTGTTCACCCAAGAAATGGCTTCTTAGCTTTACAATGAACCATTAAGATATCCCTTTGATGTGAGGGGCTCTGCTACAAATGGAACTTTACCCTAGAAGTGAGAACAATGTAACCTAAATACTGTACCCTCATAATAATTTGAATAAAGTTTAAGAAAAAAAAAAGATATCTCTTTGAGGCCAGGTGCGGTGGCTCACACCTATAATCTTAGTGCTTTGGGAAGCGGGAGGAGCCCTTGAGCTTAAGAGTTCAAGACCAGCCTGAGCAAAGTGAGATTCCCCTCCCCCCATCTCTACTAAATATATAGCCAGGCACTGTGGTGGGCACCTGTAGTCCCAGCTACTTGGGAGGCTGAGACAGGAGGATCACTTGCACCCAGGAGTTTGAGGTTGATGTGAGCTAGACTGATGCCTCAGCACTCCAGCCTGGAAAACTCTGTCTCAAAAAAAAAGGTATCCCTTTGAATGGAGAGCTTCCTGGATTACATTCAAGTGCTGTCAACAGAAGAACAAATTACATGTACTTGCCACAACACAAGAACAAGTAGGCTATGCCTCTCAGAAAGGAGAATTTAAGTCATACGCAAATTCAATGAGCTTCACCAAAACAAGTATTTGCATATGGCTTTCTAGGAATATTATCTATGACATAAAAATATATATGGTAACAGCTGAGGGCCCGCTTAATGTTCCAAACCGTGTTTTTTCGAAGTGTGGCCCAAACAGCTAATAATATACCAGTAGCTTGAGAAAATTTCAAATTCCTAAGCCCCTCCTACATGAAACAAATCAGATCTCTGGTGATCATCTGCATTTTAAACACTCCCCCTTGGTAATTAAATTTTGATGAAGGTTGAGAACCACTTGCCAAAAGCAGAGCGCCTATAGACAGTACATGGACTTCCCCCAAATTTGGAGAAGTCTATGCAAAAGCACTCAGAAAATATTATTTTTAACATTATTATTATTTGTAATAAGTATTTAAAAGCCTTTTGACAGGGGTAACCTAATGGAAAAAAAGAAAAGCTGCGTGAAAACCTGGCCACACCTTAAAAATACACAGTGCTTACTCAAGCACACATCTTGGGTGCTGGCTTTTCTCTGGCCAAGGATATTTGAAACGATTTGAAAGCGAGGTCTGCACCTCACCAAAAACGACAGTTAAGACGCAGTCCTAACCCTTTTGTGTGTGAGTCTGTCTCAACTGTTCTGGGTTTCTCAGTTCTTTCTTGTGGCCAACCACAGCCAGGATCCCTAATGCTGATAAAGTCTATAAATTAGATTTAACCAAAAAGGGAGGCTAAAAGCGAATGGAAACTGTAGGCTTCCATTGCTCATTCATTCTCCAAGGTTCACTTGACACAGCAGACAACTGACTGGTTTGCAGGACATCCCAGAAGCAAATGGGAGATGGGCTTAACGGGTATTGCTGTTATTTAAACGGCATGCTTGAAAACAGGCACACTTGTTTTTATTTTTTGATCTTTCAGCTAGTAATTTGGATGGATTATGAGAGTAAAAGCTAAATGTAATAAGGGATCTGAACAAAACCAGACTTGGTTTTGGTTTTTTTGCTTTTTTTTTAATAAATGAAATATAATTTCATTTATCCACAAATGGAGTCTCAAAGAAGTCATCTTATCTGCCACAAATCAGGCCTCATAAACAATTTCTAATATCTGTGTCAGCATTTTCTCTTTGGGAGAAGGTGCAAAAATTATTTCAGTGAAATTCTGAGAACCTGAATTTACAGATGTTGAAAGGAGGAACAATGTTTATATCAAGACTGTTTGGCAGGATGTGTGGCCACAGTAAATAGAAAAATGAAAAGAAGAATTAAATGCTCTCAAGGGATCAAATTGCAAACACAACAGACATGCTAAATTGTGGGGAAAGTGGGAAGGGTAGAGACAAACAAAAAATGCTGTAGGCCAAAGGTGGTGGCTCATGCCTATAATCCTAGCCCCCTGGGAGGCCAAGGTGGGAGGATCAGTGGAGCCCAGGAGTTGAAGGTTCCAGTGAGTTTAATGACACCACTACACTCTAGCCTGGGCAACAGAGCAAGAGTTTGTCCCAGAAAAAAAAAAAAAAAAAGAGGCTCAGCACCTGTGGCTCAAAAGGCTAAGGCACCAGCCACATACACCTGAGCTGGTGGGTTCAAATCCAGCCTGGGCCGCCAAACAACAATGACGGCTGCAACCAAAAACTGGCCGGGCATTGTGGTGGGCGCCTGTAGTCCCAGCTAAATGGGAAGCTGAGAGAAGAGCATCTCTTAAGCCCAAGAGTCTGAGGTTGCTGTGAGCTGTGATGTTACAGCACTCTACAGAGGACAACATAGTGAGACTCTGTCTCAAAAAAAGACAAGAAAAAAGAAAAAGGATTTTTCCTGATTTTTGGCCAAGACTCGCAATTTCATTTTGTCTTGTGCCTTACAAATTATATAGCCAGCCCTGGCCATTTAGCATGTATGATAATATTGATGAGAAGAAGAAAGAGGAAGAGTGAGGGAGGAAAAAGAGGACAAAGAAAAGAAGGAGGATAAGGAAGGCGAAGAGAACGCTTTATTAAACACTCAACACTTTGACAGCACTCGGTAAGTGCCAGGCGGTGTATCCAATGTCTTACATGCTTGTGCACATTTAGTTCTCTCCACAGTCCTCCGAGAGAAGTACTATTATCGCTCCGTTGTGCAGACAAGGAGAGAGCAAGGCCTAGAGAGGTTAGGGACAGTGACCAGGGTCGCCCGGGTTCTTTAACAACACACCTCCTCACACCCAGTGTGTCTTGCTCCAGAGTCCATATTCTCTACTGCTGTCCATTCTGCCTCTCCTTATTGTACATTTTATACTACATATATACACACACACACATATAAATTAATTGACTTGCACCTGCATCTTTGGAGTTTTTTGGCTTAGTTTTTGTTCGTTTGTGTTTGTTTGTTTTGAGACAGGGTCTTGCTACATGGGATAGGTGCAATGGTAACATCATAGCTCATTACAGCCTAAAACTCCTTAGCTCAAACACACCTGGGACCTACATCTTTGTATTTACGTAGAATTTTCAGAATACGAACTCACGTTGCCTTCGTCTTTCCATTCATAAAACTTTCTTTTTTCAAAGTTAAGGATCATGTTCTGCTTTAGTAACACACAACTAATGGAAGTACTGGATAATGCTGAGCCTGTAAAGTGAGGTCAGAGCTCTAGTGTTTAAAATGTTTGCCCAAAAAGACAAGTGTAAGCAAGCATACTTGATTTGCCTACCAATAATTACCTTGCTGAGGATACGGGCCTGCACTTGACCTGAAACCTTAACGTAGAACAGTCTCCACCACAGTTCTCGTACTCTGGAACTAGATCTTTATACAAGACAGGGCAGTGGGATACCGCAATTCAGCAGTGGATAAAGAAAGCTGACCGGGAAGATCGTGCAGTCCACTCCTTTGTTGGCCAGTGTTCTTGTAGAGGTTTCTTTCTGAACTGCTGGCTTTTATCCCCGCAGCCTCCAGCTTCCCTGGATGGGCTCATCTGGTGTTGAAGAGCCCCTAGATTCCTTATTATGGAATTTTCTCCTCATTCAGAAGGTTATCATTTTTCCTCAGGCATCGACACCCTTTACAATCTATGTCAAATGCACAAGGTTGGTATTATTAAAATTACATAAAAGGGGGAAAAAGCAATTTGCAGTCCAAAGATTTATAAAACAGAGTTTTTTCTGGAGAAAAAATATTAAAAAGTCTAGCTACCTTCCGAATCCCCTGCCATCCAAAGGCTTTCCTAAATTAACACTCTCTCCAAACACATTGGAGAATGCTTGCAGCAGACTATGGAAATAATGAAAATGCAAACACTGGGGATGACTGTTCCTACCTCCATGGTGCTGACTTTGGACTTGTTGGGGGAAATAGGGAGACATCCCTGAGGACAGTGGGTTGGGCTGTGAGGGGCGAGTGAAGGTTCAACCACACCTACTTTTATCCCCCTCCAAATGGACACCCAGCGAGCCCCATGTGGATTGAGGGCTGCAAATGGCATTTTCCTGAATCCCTAAAAGTTCATTCTCCTCTTTGTAAAATAACAAAAGAAATATTTCCGTTACGAATCTTGGGAATCACAGAGTAACACGCCTTTGCTTCCTCTTAGCCTAAGCTTCCCTGCCACCTACCAAGAGTGAGGGCTAAAAATTCACCTAATGTGCGTAACACAATGGTACATTTCAAAACGATTAAGAAACGAGTATAATTATCCTACCACGACAAATAAGTAAGTGAGGTGATGGATATGTTAATCAGTTCAAGGCAAGCATTTCTTTGTATATCAAATCAGGACACCGAACCCCATAAGTGCATCAATGTACACGGTTATGATTTAATAAAAAAGAAATAATGAAAAAAATACTCAAACTTGTCGGTAAAGGTGTCCCATGTAAATGAGCAGTGCAAGTGCAAGATAAATAAGGCGCCTGGATTAATGTGCAAGACAAACAAGCCTTTTCTGCCCTTCCTGAAACTTGTCCGGTTTCCCTCTGACCTACAAGCCTTGTACACAGGCCATGTAATATGGGAAAAACCTAACAGGAGATGGCATTTTCTTCCTTTGCCTCCCCTGAAGTTTTTCCCTATGGCTCCTTGTCTTTTTCAAGCTAGGGACCAGGTCTTGAAGTCTGTTCTAGAATCTGTGACTTCAAAGAAACTTTTTAAAAAAGGGTTAGAATTACCTAATCTGTCATTCCAACCCCAGAAGCAGCACGTTTCACACGTAGATAAGCTGGCTTCCTTTAGGCAGATTGATTGAAATAACGCAAATGGGAATGTTAGTCCAAATCAGAATTTGTTGAGTTGGTGCTTGGGAGATCTCGCTTGATACTTTTCATTGTTCTTCTTCACATAATCATTTCGAGGTGTTATCAATCAGCAAAAGCCTAAGAAATTCAATTTTGGCGAACCTTGAAATTTCTCCCTCTCTTCAACATAGCAGCTTAGAATGTAGGATGGTGTTGAATGCCTCTTCTAAGGGTCTATTGCTTAATTCTGTGCACCCAGATGCAGGACATTTTTGGTGCAATCCCTAGACCTGGTTCCTAGACCAGGATCTGACTGCATCTCAACCTCTTCCAGCCTGAACATGCCCTCTGGGTCAGGCCATGCTTACTCTGAGAGTAAGACATTGTAACAGAGAAATAAGGCCTTATGTACAATCAGCAAGGCAGAAAATACGAGTATTGTTAAACTTACTTTTTGAAAAATAAATAATACCTACATTTTCAATTCATCCCACCGATGCCTCAGGGCATATAGTAAACATATTTTGAAACTTAGGAAAGAATTTCATATACTCTTCCCAATAATGCCTATTCATTTTCGCAAGATACTTTTGTTTGGCGCGAATACTTCTGAAACATCTGCGTCTTGTTTGCTGAGGCATCATTATTGCCGCCTGGTATCAAAACCAATACACAGCAGATTGGCCACAGCAATCATGCAACATTCACGTATTAAATTGAACATCCCTCTGTGGCGATCTGAACTGAGGGAAGGAGCCTGATAGCAGAAGAAACATAGGTTGTGGTCGATTATAATATCAGAGTCATTCCAAACTTAAACAAATCCTAGGGATAAATACTAGACATGTCTGGTAGGTTTTAAAATCAGATAACTTCATATATTTGGAAAAATAACTGGCTAGAAATATAAGAATGCATTGGAAATTTGGGGATACTGTTGTGGCATTATAGGCAAATTTTAAAAATATATCTGGAACTTTAAAAAAAAAATGACTTTAAATAGGCAGCTTTAAATAGAGTCTAGATCCAGCTTCTTCTGCAGATGGTTGACTTTGCCTTGCCATGAGAGACCACTGTTTCAAATATCGTGTGACCATCTACGGTGTGTGTACAATTAGAGCCACAGTGATCTTACGTAGAACTCAAGAACTAGACGCACAGTCTCTGACCTTACGGTACTTAGAACTGAAGTGATTAGCTTAATGCGTACAACGCAATAATACAAAACACACTCTATATTGTTATTATAAACATTTACTGATTTTTACTAATGTGCGATGCACATGCTAAATACATATGTTACCTAAGTTAATTCTCAAAAGAACACAATTAATGAAGAAGAGGGAGAAACCAGGAATCAGAAAAGTAAATGAATAGGCCCCAAAGCACAGAGTAGTGGATTGTGAAGCTGCTCTTCAAACCGTGTCTGAATAAATACAAGGCCTTTCCTTTTAGCTCTTATTTTCATTTGCCTCCTGATACCTTTAGCATAGTATCAGCTATTGTCACTTAGGAATTGAGAGACACAGGAAGCGACGGATCTTCCCCTTGCTCACTCAAAGTGTGTTTTGAAATTTGAAGTTATGAAATGCTTCAGGTGGAATAAGGGAGAAATCGCTGATCGCTCTTTGACACAGGAGAAACAACAGCCAAAATCCACCTCTCATTCAAAGGCTGTTGCTGCTTGTGCCCACTCGGTTTCTCCCTGGGGGTTCTCTGCACTGCACTTTCATGGAGCAATCTGAATGCTGTGCACAGTGTCTCGCATCCCTTTCTGCGCTAGATGCCAATTTACATCACGTAACAGGGAGAAACAGAAACAGACACAGGCAGTAGAAAGCAAATAATCACATAAATACGGTTGGGGAGGAAACGGGATGTGTCTTTTGTATTCCTGCCAAATGCCTCTGCGGACGTCACTTCCGTAAGCATGCCATCGGAGAAGACAACTCTTACCTCCAGAATGAAAAGCTGGCATCTTAGGAGATGCAAAAATCACATTTATTGTTGTCCCAACCGCGTGTTTGCCTTTTAACAACCTTGCAAGACAAGTATGGCCATTCCCATTTTAAAGATTAAGATGTGGAGGCTGGGAGAACCCTGGGCACCCAGCTGCTTCTGCCATCTGCATCCTACACTCTGAATCAACAGGTGAAGTTTGAAAGTATTTTTAAATGTAACCACAGTTGCAGCTGTGGACTGGACTGTGCTGTACTCGAGAGCAGAAATGTCCACTGTGAAATAGGAGGCGATTCTGCCAGGTAGGCACTAAGAAAGAGGAAACACCCTCATTGAAAGGCTATCGGAAACCACATCCTTGGGGCTTCCCAAGCCTTGTCACTCAGCTGAAGCCAGGCGGGTGGCAAAGGCAGACACTGCAAGGGTCTGCGGTGTATTTCTGCAGCATACATTGATTTATCCCCAACAAAAACAAGATTTAGTTCCCAAGCTCCCAATCTTGATTGTTCTCTTTTTTTTTTCTTCCTCTCCTTTTCACTTCAAATTTAAATTATAAACTATTTATTACCCACACATCCCTTTTTCCAGGCCCAACAGCATCCCAGGTGATCCTTTTGGCTCAGGTTTTCACAGACATTGTCAGGCATTCCCCTGGCTCCAGCGACTTGAGTGTTCGTCTGCAAGTGCTTCGGGCAGATGTCTGAAAATCACCCACTGACAGATTTATGCTCTTCAGCCTCCGCAGCACCCTCCGCCCCCAGCCCAAACCATATCATACTTGTGGGTGAAAGCATTTGGAGGCCAAGTTCACCAAGTCCTCTCAAGAACATGCAAAGCTAAGACACGGAATCACAATGGCATCCGCCTGCCTCCCCAGCAACACACATTTCCCTGGCCTGCTTTCTACCCAAGGTCTGGAACAACTTGTGTCTCCAGGTTTTTGAAACAAGATTAAAAGGTCTCTTTTTACAGCACTTGCCGAAAAACTCCTCAGAGGAAACATGGTTGGCAGGTAGAAAAACCAGGACCTGTCTCCTTGAAAATCACAGCTGTGTTATCTTTTTCCTGCATTGATGGCTTCCAGATTATCAGTGGGGCAGCCAGCCAATGAGCCAGTCCTCCGTGTCCTGGAGCCTGGCTCTGCAAAAGCTCATTTCCCCACAGAAGGGAGCACGTTTGAAGATGTGTAGCCAGGTGATGAGCAGAACCCAGGAAAGGGCAGGCTCGTCAGTGAGCGTGGGCTTCATCGCCGAGGCAAGTCTGCACAGGAAGGTGAATCAAGAGCTGGTGTGGCAGGAAGTTTACTGAAGCATCGGGATGAGGTGAAACACAAAAGAACCCTTTCTGGGAGGAAAGAAGATTGAAGCTGCGGGGAAAAGCAAAATGAAAACACACCCATTTGAACCTCGCAATGATGAAATCTGTTTTGAAGAACAACGTCCTTTATTCAGGGTCTCCTGCCTGCTTTTGCAGAACGAGTTCTCTGCAGAGCCCAGCTGGAAGCATCTGCTTCCCTGGGATTCTCTGGCACCTGCCCATTGCTCAGGCCAGACCAACAGAGTGTTCAACAGAAGGCAGCTGCCCCAACTTTGGACAACTGCTACAGAGTCATTCGTCACTGTTACTTTTCCAGAAAAAATGGTCAAACCAAGACCTTGGCTGGTCAAAAGTCTTTAATGAAACTTGTTAAACTGGCAACAGAGTAGACACAGAGGTTTGTGGAGAAAAGATTTGTGCTGTAGACCCCATTTGTGGTGACGGTTCAAACAAATTGTGTCCACTGGAAGTCATCATCTTGGCGATAATCATCAGAAAGTTGACATATGCATTGAGTCATTGATTCAACCATCACCTGCTCCATACCGACTATAGACTGGGACCACATGAAGCACCAGAGACAAGTAACCCCTACTCTTCTAAAGGGGCTCCAGAACTACACTCTGAGGCATACCAGTGTCCCACGGGGTGTTAATTGTCTTGCCAGGAAAATAAGTCCCTGTCCCTGGAATAGAGTTTTTATAGAAAATGCTACATTAAACAAAGTTGAGCAGGTTTCTTTATTACTGGGCTCTCTGTAGCCTTTAACATGTCAACTTGCCTGTTAGTCGTGTTTGTCAAATTTATTAACTATAGACCCCTTTTCACATACTTCTTAAATTTACCACTGATTGGGAAGAACTGCTATAGGCTCTCAGTAACCGGATGGTAGGGACCTGGGCACAATTCACCTTCAGGAAACACCCACCTGGTTTTCTTTTCCTTGGGGTAGGAGTGTCGCTGCTCACTGAGCCTTACCCCAAAGCGCATGGACTATCACAGAGGCACTGTGCCGAGTGTGTTGCGTACACCTTCATGATGTATCTCAGGGTAATGGGGCGGGGGGTGGGGCAGGTATTAGTCTCCCTGTTTTAACCAATAAAAACTAAGTGCACCCTGGGTGAAAGGCTCAACTACAACTTGAACTTTACCTTAGAACTGAAAACAATGTAAATAAACATTTGTAATTTGAAATTAAAAATTAAAATAAACTTTTTTAAATAAATGCTTTCTTATTTTTTAAAATAAAAAAGAAAACAAAGTGCGAAGTTATCATAAAGGAGCGGTGCTTTAAAGCTCTGTAGGACTAAGATCCGCGCCCTGTGATCAACAGCAAGAAATCAGCCACTGGAGCCTGGATTGAGTGGTGCAGATGGGTGGCGAAGACAGCACTGTCCGCAGGGAGAAAACCCTGCCTTGCCTAAGGCTTCCAGGGCCAGCCTTTGAATGGGGAAGAGCACTGTCATCTTACCTTCAAGTGTTTCCCTAATACAGGTCTGATTTAAGATGACTGTTGTGCCTCTATTAATTAGTCTCGTCCACCAAATATGCACAAAACAACATCCATGATCTTTCCTCACCTAGCTATAAAAAGCAATAAGAGAGCCTTTCTCCAAAGGCAGCAAATACCTGCTTTTTCTTTGGATACATAGATATTTCCTTAAAAATGAGACCCTGGCCAAAGCGCCACTAGAAAATCAGTCCCCAGCAATTCTCTGCGTCTTTTCTGAAACATTCTGCAAATTTTTATGGGGGTTGCTTTGGCATGGCCAATATTTTTTTAGGGGTGTCAACATTTCATGCTTACCTATTTCTATTAAAATTATATATTTTTGCAGTTCCCAATAAAATTCATCATATGGTATGCTAGAATAAATCTCAAAATCTCCCTGAAGTGCTAGGAAATTTCAGATATATGTCTATTAAATTTTTATTTCTTCAGCAAGTGGAGTGTGTGCCAAAATACGCGTTTCATTGCTCAAACGATACAAGTCCACAAAACCATGAAGGGACACTGAGTTGTCCATCACCAGGACCCGTATTCATTGAGCTGGCAGTGGTTATGCCAGCCTTCTGCAGAAATCCTGAAGTGGTTGTTCTCCTGTGTATCTTCCAACCCCAACACATTGGGCGTTCAAAATACATTTGTTCAATTGAAGTCATTATCCCAGGAATAGATCTGATTTTATTTTTCTCCCCAGAATAGCTTGAAGGTTTTGCCATATTTTCATAGTACCATATAATCAGGTCTCCTTTACCCTTGGGATAATGAATCACAGACCAGAACTAATAAAAAGGCTTTCTGTTAAAGCCGTGATGAGTAAGTTTTAACTCAACTACTATCAAAGGAGCATGATGATGATCCCAGGGGTAAAAAGGATAGAGAGACAAATTTCAGATTGATATGAGAAAGAACTTTCCAGCACATGAAGTGTGGCAGTACTCAGGCTATCAGAAGATGGGATGGGCAGGCCCCTGACCTCAGAAACTCTATTCTGGAGATGTTCAAGCACTATCCAGCTCAGTGGCTCTCCCACTGTGGTCCCCAGATGAGCAGCCTCAGTAGGAACTGGGCACATGTTAGAAATAAAAATTCTCAAGACCCACTCCAGACCTGCTAATTCAGAAACTCTGGGGCTGAGGCTTAGCACTCTGGATTTTAACAAGCTCTCCAGGAAATGCTGATGCCTCCTAAAGTTTGAGAAACACTGGCCTAAACTACCTCTCAGCAAGAATATTGCAAAGCAGAGTCAACCAGCAGATGAACGATTAGACTGGTTAGCCATTCAACTCTGTAATTTTGTGAGTCTAAGATAAAGTTCTTTTCTGTATCATTTCCTTTTTGGAAATGAGAAATCTGTGCTCTACCACCATGCAGACCTGACCACCAAGCTGCACCACGAATTATGTAAAGGGAATTAAAACATATTATCACAACCATTATAAACCTCAATGTTAAAATGAGGAGCTTTTTTTTTTCTTTGAGGAGCTTTTTTTTTTCTTTTCTTTTCTTTCTTTTTTTTTTTTTTTGAGACAGAGTCTCACTAAGTTGCCCTGGAGTACCAGCTCACAGCAACCTCAAACTCTTGGACTTAGGCGATTCTCTTGCTTCAGCCTCCCAAGTAGCTGGGGCTACAGGCACCTGCCACAACGCCAGGCAATTTTTTTTTTTTTTTTTTTTGCAGTTGTCATTGTTTAGCTGGCACAGCCAGGTTTGAACCCACCAGCCTGGGTGTGTGTGGCCAGCGCCCTACCCACTGAGCTACAGGCACCACTGCTTAAGTAGCTTTGAAGAAAACCAAATAGCAATACTTGAGACCCACCCAGAATTTCTGGAGATGAAGTCTAGATTTACTTTTTGCCTAGCATTTTCACGTTAATTACCTCATTTAGGCTACACGATAATCTCATGAGCTAGGTGTTTTTACCATTCCCATTTTTATAGATGAAAAAGGCTTAACATGGTTGAATGACTTGAATATAAGTCTGTACAGACTCAACCGCCATATTCCTTCCTTCCTCCTTTCCATGCCAGACTGTCTGGGTACATGTGGCCCCCATGCCACCATGCTGTTGCCCTCTGTGAGGCTCTGGTCCATGAGCCCACCAGCTCATGCTGCTTGTCTTACAGCTCCAACCGCATGCGCTACCCCTCTGTGAGATTCTAGTAGATGTGCTGACTATTTCATTCTCTCACAAAGATGCTTTCACTGGCTGCCCTCAAACCCCACCATCCATGAGCAGAATAAGAGGCTCCCTTTGGCTTACGATATGAGGGCCACCAGGAAGGCCCATATAAGCCAACTAGATGCTAGCAGCTAAAATTCCACTTTCCTGTCAATTAGCTAAATTATTTCTTCTACTAAAATGAAAATGACCCCAAAGGAGAAATACATTAAGTTGGTAACAGCTCATTCTGCCTTAGAGCAGTGGTTCTCAACCTTCCTAATGCCGCCACTCTTTAATACAGTTTCTCATGTTGTGTGACCCCCAACCATAAAATTATTTTCGTTGCTACTTCATAACTGTAATTTTGCTACTGTTATGAATTGGAATGTAAATATCTATTATGCAGGATGGTCTTAAGCGACCCCTGTGAAAGGGTCGTTCGACCCCTAAAGGGGTTGCAACCCACAGGTTGAGAACCGCCACCTTAGAGGGCGAATTCACTAGGTAGGTCTTTTCCAACTCAAAAGGCCGTCTCCAGGTGAGGTAGAGGAACAGTGGGGTACAATGTACAGGGCCCTTCCGAGAAGGACTGACTTGGAAGGAGGTGGAACAATGGTCCTAACAGCTAAGATGGAAGTGCCAAGGCCCCATGGGGAGGGGCCACAGGAGCAGGGATACTGTCTCTGAGATGGAGAGGATGCCCACAGCAGAGACAGTGCCTACCATGGGATGCTCTTGCTGATCAGTTACCCATGAGCTGGTCAGGGTCTTCAATCATAAGCAGCAGAAGACCAGACAGGCACCATACCTCGCCCAGGACGGCACCAGCCAGGCATTGATGGAGCCGGGACCAGCTCCCAGGGCTCCTGACTAAGGAAGGTGCTTTAGCATGGAATTAAATCAGAGTCAGCAGGAAACCTGAGAATATCAAAGAGACCAAGTACATCAGTGGCTACAGTAACTTCCTGGGATAGAATATGAAGTACATTCTCTAGGACACAAAACTTTTTAAATTAATGAAAAGAGGACAGCTCCATAGGTCTGTTCCTGCTCAATGTTCCACAGGAAAAGTGATGAGGGGACATGGGGGGACATATTTTCAAAGCACTGCACAGGGTTTCAACTGCATATTTCCCTTTGGTTGTAGTTCTGGCCATGGCCAAAGTTCAGCAATGTTCTTTGAAAATAGGTCTGAAGTGCTCAAGAGTCCATGAGAAAGGAACTGAGGGAACTGAGGCCTTCCTGCCTCCCTTAGGTGGGAGCCAACCCAAGGGCACCAGGTCACAATGCATGGTCTCCTCAAATGTGGCTGAGGTTCACCTTCCCTGGTTTCACAAAAACACTTTTGCATTTAAAATATGCAATCTTCAAAAGAGCTACAATGACCAAATGTCCCAGTTGCAATTTACAACTGTAAGCAGACATTCTCAAGACAACAGAAAATCTGATGATGATCTGCTTATTGGGTACAAAGTTCTAGTCAAGAGTAACGATGCCTTTGTAATTTGTTATGTCTGCCTATTCTGGAATACTGAAGCATGCAAAGGCAAAATGACATGCTGTCAGTGTTTTAAAATAATCTAACCCCAAAAAAGGAGGGGAAAGGAGTTGATTGAGCAAGTGAATTAAGATCTTAACAACTGGGTAAACATACTTATGTGTGTGTTTGAAATTTTATGATTTAAAAATCCTTGGGGCAGTGTCTGTGGTTCAGTGAGTAGGACGCCTGCCCCATATGCCGAGGGTGGTGGGTTCAAGCCTGGCCCTGGCCAAACTGCAAAAAAAAAAAAAAAAAAAAATCCTTACACAGACATTAATAGAGACAAATACATCACTCTGCTTTTGTAATTGCTCTTGGGAGCAAGACTGATGTCAAACTCTCAAAATTTCATAGCTGAAAATAATGTTAGCCCTTGTCTAGTCCACTCCACCCAGCCCTTTCTCTCAGACCAGGGATCTGAGACCTCCAAAGCCCTTCCAGCTATTTAACAGTCCAGCCAGGACTAGAATCCACTTCTCCAGGCTCTCAGGCACGAGCTCCTACACTAAGCAGGCATCAAATACATATAAAAATGTTGCTCGGTATTATAAACTCTCAGACAAGGTACCTCACTATGATTATTTTACAGAAGTGACTCTGGCCAAGAGCCAAAGGAACACTCCTTTGTTCATTCTGAATATTTGCCCTAAATGCCTCGCCCCCGTACTCTCCAGTCTACTCCCCTCCACGCTCCCAGTTCTTTCTCTACCCCCAAGGACCCCCACCCTCCAGCTTCCTCTGCTGCTCCAGACCTCAAACCACACTTTGGGCAGCTGTGTCCATCCTCTGATCTCTTGCTCCTCCTGCTGAAATCTTGCTCAACTCTGAAGCCCAGCCCTTCTCCCTCCTGCATTCTCTCCTTTCTCTGGACAGCCCGGCCCTAGTTTTGAGCTCGTTATATTCCTTATCTCCTCCCCTCTTAATGGTCAGGCACATGTCCATCCCACCCTTTCCATGGTTTCACGTCAGGCCTGCTGAGACACAGCGGCAGGAATCAGAGGAGGAAAGGAGAAAGCCAGGACCAAAGAGGCCCACGCAAAGCCAGAAGGTATCACCCAGAAATACGGCTAGGCCTGGAAATGGCAAGGGAAGGAGTAGAGCTTTGGAACAAAATCCAAACATCTTTTCCAAAAGTTATAAAGGAAACTTGAGCTTTTCTTAGCAGGGAACATAGGGACCCAAAAGGAGCCAGCCTGAGGGGCGAGAGCTGGTAGGTGGGCTCTGCTGTGTTGGCAAAATCAAGTCAGGCAGCTCAGGGATGAGGGCAACACCAGCCAGACCCTCATACTGGGAAACCAGTGTGGATTAAGCAGGATTTCAGCCAAAAGGCCTGTGTCCCGGTCAAGGCTCTATCCTAACAGAGGAAGTAGGCATAAATTAGAAGCACGGGCTAGAAAGCCAGCCAAACCAGCTGGGCGTGGGTGATGGGACCAAGAGAAAAAAGGAAGGCCCAAGGCTATAGCTCTGTGGACAGGTGTCCCAGGCCTGTTAATACCACTCCTTTATTAAGCCCATACTCTAAGCCAAATGCTAGAGATATAGGGGTATATTAGCCAGGGCTTTCCAGAGGAACAGAACTAATAATAGTATGTGTGCATAGAGAAAATGAGATTTATTATTAGAAATAAATAGATGGTTCATATAATTATGGGGGATGACAAGTTCAAAATCTGCAGCGTAAACCAGCAGGTTAGAGACCCAAGATAGCTGATGCTCTCAGACAGTCTACTGTAGATTTCTGTCTTGAGTGGGGGAAGTTGTGTGTGTTTTTGTTTTTTTGTACTATTCAGACCTTTAACTGATTGGATTGGATAAGGCCCACCTCCATTATGGGAGACAAAGCTAATTTTACTCATAATCCATCACTTAAATGTTAATCTCATTCAAAAACACCCAGAATGATGTTTGATCAAATATTTGGGTACCCATGGCCCAGCCAAGTTGACTCATAAAATTAACCATAAGGGGCAAACGTTAAAAGATCTCAACTAACTACAGAAACTGGAAGACTAGTAGGCCTCATACCTGGATGAAGACCCAGGTCCTGGTACGATTCCTGCAATGAGCAGAGAGAATTTGCCCAGGAGCTGGTGGGACTGGGCCTAGAGGGATTGTGCCAGGCACCTGGTGAGAGAAGGACAGGTGTGTAGGCTCCTGGAGGGGAGACAGAGCCATCAGCATTTGGGCATAGACATCAGAACCAGACCACCAGGGTCTGAGTCTAGCCCCCCGCTTACTAACTTGAATAAGTTACTTCACCTCTCTGCACCGCAGTTTTCTCCCCTCTGGAAAGTGAGGCTGTCACCTGTGCCCGCCCTGCACATCATTCAACTCCCACATCATTCAGGTGAGAAGACAAAGTCTCCCCATGATATCTCCTGTGGCCCCCACTCTTTTTCGCACACTTGGCCACAGAGTTAGAATAAGATGTTCAGTCCCTGTCTGTCTTCCTCCTCACTCTGCTCCTGAAGGTCAGGGACCAAGTTTACAACATTTTTACAGCCGAACCTGTGGGACCCAGCACCATGCCAGGCCCATGGCCCTTAAATATGTGTCGAGAGAATTTAATACATCGAGAGATGACAGATTCCAGTTCTCAGCCAAGTCAATTGATTTGTAATGGCCTGAAATGGCAGCTTGAGAAGGAATCTGAAGCTATGTCATGAGGTGGCTGCCTGTGCTGCTATAATACAATACCTGATGTGGAGCCATGACCTTTGTGCCAGCTAATTCTCAAAGTGCTTCTCTCTGCTTTCCTGCTTTCATTTGTGATCTATAGAATTTATTTTTTAGTTACTATTATACATTCCAGTTAATTTGTCACAGAGATTTAAAGAGCATAATTTTCAAGTTCTGATAGGTTTGCAAGAAAATTGCCGTTGATGTATTTTGGTTTCCTCTCTAACTTATAATGTACTTCCCCACACACAAAATAAAATAAAATATCTTAGACTGGATAATTTGCAAAGAACAGAAATGTGTTTCCCACTGTTCTGGAAGCTGGGAAGTCCAAGATCAAGGCATTGACAGGTGCAGTGTCTGGTGAGGGGGACCTTATTGCTGCATCCTCCAGAGGGGATGCCTTCTGTGTCCTCGCGTGGTGGGACTCAGCCATGCAAGCCCTGATCCATTCCTGAGGAGCCCTCATGGTCTAATCACAACATAAGACCCACCTCTTACCACAATGGGGCTGGGCATAGTGGTGTACCCCCTGTGGTCCTCGCTACTCAGGAGGCTGAGGCGGGAGGATTACTTGAGCCCAGGAGGTGGAGGTTACAGTGAACTATGCTCATACCACTACGCGCCAGCCCGGGAACAGTGCAACCCTCTAAAAAAGGATGAAGTTTCAACAGGAATGATGGAGGGGACACAATGAAACCACAGCACTGGCTGAGTGTGAAAGTGTCATATTGTGAACAACACCTGCCGTGGCCGAGGAGCACTGGAAGAGGAGCAAAGGCGTCTGACATCCTTTTCAGTATCTGCTGAGAATTCACTTTTCATGCAACACTGTTTTGACTTTAACAGCAAAGACTAAAGTTTAAAGAGAAAGCACAAGGGTAATTTATGTGCACAGGCAAGCACAGCTATCCCTACCGCAAAAGTGAGTCAACCTAAAAGTTTGTTGGATATCTCCCCATTCTCACATTTCACAGGTCTTCAAGAATGATATCTATCTTTTCATGTCTATAAAATTCTATCTGCACGGTCTGAAACCAACTTCTTTTTTTTTCATCAACCGTTTAGAATCTTGTGCCATTATGAGCAATAAAGACTTTTGATTTGGGAATCTGCCCTGGAAGAGACCAACCCACTTAAGACAGGGCTGAAGCCTTAAAAAGTAGCTGGAATGGGCTCAGCACCTGTGGCTCAAGCAGCTAAGGCGCCAAACACATACACCTGAACTGGAGGGTTCGAATCCAACCCAAGCCCGCCAAACAATGACAGCTGCAAAGAACAGAAATTTTTGCAACCAAAAAAATGGCTGGGCGTTGTGTCGGGTGCCTGTAGTCCCAGCTACTTAGGAGGCAAAGGCAGGAGACTTGCTTGAGCCCAGGACTTGGAGGTTGCTGTGAGCTGTGATGTCACAGCACTCTATCCAGGGTGACAGCTTGAGGCTCTGTCTCAAAAAAAAAAAGCAGCTGGAATGGTGCAGTAGAAAATAAGCAGAGAGTCTGCAGTCAGATATTTCTGAGCCATGTGATGACCCACCCACCAGTTACTATCCCTTCCAAATCTCAGTTTCCTCCTCTGTAAAATGGGGGCGTGTAAACAAGTAATACAGCAGGCAGGTAAGAGCCCTCAGTAGATGATTACTGTTACAGCTAGCGTTCAGGCAGAGAGTTGGTGGGCTTCTGCCTACTATAGGCACGAGCAGCAAATGGTACAATTAATGACCCTTTGGCTGACTGCAGCTAGAGCCTGAAAGAGTCTGGCTTTCTCAAAGAGGTAGCACAAAGATACTCAAACAAGTGCATTCACTGTGGCATCTGTTATAATAATGAAAAACTGGAATTAACCTAGATTGCTATCAACAGCAGAATGACAAAATAAAAGCAAGTTATTGGCTCGGCACCCATTAGTACAGTGGTTATGGCACCAGCCACATACACCCAGACTAGAGGGTTCAAACTCAGCCTGGGCCAGCTAAACAACAATGACGACTGCAACAGAAAATAGCCGGGCGTTGTGGCGGGTGCATGTAGGCCCCAGCTATTTGGGAGGCTGAGGCAAGCGAATTGCTTAAGCCCAAGAGTTTGAGGTTGCTGTGAGCTGTGACACCACAGTACTCTACAGAGGGCGATATAGTGAGACTGTCTCAAAAAAAAAAGCAAGTGGTAGAAAAGAATGATACCATTTTTGAAAAACAAAAATTTTTAAATCTTATGTAAATGGTAACTTCTTTGCTTACTTATGAAGTTGAGCATTTTCCACGTACTTGTTAGATGGATTTTTTGCATATCTTCTTGTGCTCTGAGTCCTTATTGGGATGGAGTCAAATATATTCACTCATTTTCTTTTCTTATAAGTCTTTCTCTAAGTAATAATTTGATGCTTGGTTAAACCAGGATCTGTTTCTATATCCTGTTCACACACAAAAAATGTTAGGCCCTTTATGTTTTTTTTTTTTCCCCTAAGACCAGGCTCACATCTTTAAGAGAAGACTTTTAGATAAAGAAAACAGGATGAAGTCTTATGTTTATTCTTGCTATCATTAAGTCCTGTAATAACACTATTTAACTTATACATTTGAGCTACATTATAGCATTTTGAAGGCCAATATTGGAATCATTAAAAAAGCAGCTGTTCTTTTGACTATTTATTCTCTTATTAACAAGATTGCCTGATTTTTATTCTAAAACTAGATTTATTTTATTTCACTTTTATGGCCAATGTAAATTAAATGTGTTTTTCTTTGCATATATTTAAATTTTATTTTTGAACACTTGTGTAAAAAATATTATAAAGTCCAGGTAACATTAACCAGGTCCACATTACTCAAATTCTTATTTGCAATAACATTAAGTTAAATATGTATGTATGTGTGTATATTTTGGATCATATCCATAAGGTTTTAGAAAGCGAGAAATTGGCCTCAAGGAGGCAAAACTAGATATTTGCATCAATTCTATCCTTTTACTGGCTCATTGACGTTCTGACACAATATACAATTCCTATTCATCTTCAACAACTATGCAAATATTTGTATCGGACAACCTAATCAGAAGGCACATATACATTTATTAGGTGTTTGTGTATTTTTACATATGGCAAAGTTTGAAAATCAAAGAATTCTCCCTACATTAAAATGCTCGAGTGATAACTAGATAAAGCCTGGCTAATTCCTCCCTCTTGATTTATTGTTATAGAATTTTTTAAAATGTTTTATTGCTTTTTTTCTTGTAGTAAAATTAAACCGTAATTGTATGTTACTTTGTTTTTCCACTGGGTTTTAGTTAACTGTGCCAACATGTAAGTGAGGGCCCACATTTTTGACTAGCCTCAAAAATTATGCATATGAATTGAGCCAGTCAACTATTATATTTTCAAGATCAATAGCACTTACTCAAACAAATAAGTAATAGACCTGCTTACTAAACATATATTGTACAAGTATTTGTAATTACACAAGCTGCAATTAATTTTAGGACGAGCACTAGCAATTTAGACCTATGCTCTGAATGTTTAAAAAGCAGCTGGTGGGGGAAGGTGGGAGAATAGCTCTGTATTCCACCATCATCTTGTGAAATAGCATTCCCTTTCTTTCAAGTTTGATTTTTGCAGTAATTTAAGCACCATAATTGGTGGGCAAAGAAGAGGTGATTTCTGTAATTCTTGTGGGTCCAAAGCCAAACAGATGTGGTTTCCAGTTCTCCTAAAGTGATTTTCCACACTGGTCTTTAAAGGTGATGCTTTATAGCCTGTTTTCCCTGCTGGAGAGAGGACTGGCTCTCCATGGAAGGCAAGAGGCTGCGCTCCTGGGGCCCGACAAGCTCCTGAGCAGGACTTCCAAGGCCCTCCCTGCCCCTCCTGGCCCCAGCCCATCATGCTCCAAATCCTGCTCTCTGGGATTTTGGAAGATGGACAAAAACTTTCTGGCTTTCAGTTCCCTCATCTATAAAATGAAGAGATTGGATTCAAAATCTAAGATCTCTTCCAGCTCTAAATCCTATAAATTCATCATATTAAAATCCCACAATTTAGATAATTATATTCCATATAGTTTGATTTTTAAACAATAAACACAACAAAAACACATTATAGTTCATTATGGGTTTTAGCCTGAATATGTATGAACCCTTCATTTATAACATGTGATATTCACTAAAGAGAATTACATAAATGTTTCTTTTTAAAAATAATTTGATATTGGTATTTCTTCTCAGTAGAACTAAAAATCAATCTCCAAACCTCCTCAAATTATTAACAAAATACTTAATCTGATGTGAAATAGGCTGCTTTTTATTAGCTGCTTCGAAACTAGAGGATTAATATTCTAATGTGGTATGCATAGAGACTGAAATTTCATACTTCATGACTTTGAGCTTAAATAATACACTACATTTATTACTAAAGAAATTAAATTTCTAAAGATGCATGTCATATAAATTGTCTCTCTAACCAGGCAGAGTGGCTCATACCTGGGAGGCTGAGGTGGGTGGACTGGTTCAGTTCAGAAGTTCAAGACCAGCCTGAGCAAGAGTGAGACCCCCCCATCTCTACTAAAAAAAAAAAAAAGAAAGAAAAGAAAAGAAAAGAAAAACTAAGGCAAAAGGATCACTTGAGACCAAGAGTTCAAGGTTGCTGTGAGTGATGATGACACAGCACCCTACTGAGGGTGACTGAGCGAGACTATGTCTCAAAAAAAAAAAAAAAGCGGCTCAAGAGACTAAGGCACCAGCCACATATACCAGAGCTGGCGGGTTCGAATCCAGCCCAAGCCTGCCAAACAACAATGACGGCTACAACCAGAAAATGGCTGGGTGGCGGAGGCCTGAATTCCCAATTACTTGGGAGCCAAGAGAATGGCTTAAGCCCAGGAGTTGGAGGTTGCTGTGAGCTGTGACATTACCACACTCTATCCAGGGCGACAGCTTGAGGCTCTGTCTCCAAAAAAAAAGTTGTCTCTCTACTTAAACAAATTTCCAATCCAAACACTTATTATTTTCTGAAGCAGCTTCAATTAAAAACTCCTAATCAAAATATCAAAGCTCTACCTTAGTGTTTTCAACCATTTTTATCCCACAGTACACTTGAACCTATAGTTAAACTTCTGTAGCACACTTAAATTATGTTGATCAAAAAAAAAAGAGTTTTAAAAAAAAGAATATACTTACTGTGCTTTGAACGTCTTTTGAAATTAATTTAACAATCTTTAAAAACTTTCATGGCACACAGGTTAAAAATGACTGTTCTAGAGATCAGAATGCCCTCTTTTTCTAGACTACAGAGTACCTCTAAATGACTGGGATCTTACTACAATGTAGGTCCTGATTCAGTCTGTCTGGGGTTAGAACTGAGTCTTAATTTCTAACTCACTCCCCAAGTCCCAGAGCCAGCAGCATCAGCATCACCTGAGAACTTGTTGAAAATACAAAATCTCAGGTCAATCCCAGACCTACTGGTGCAGAATCTGCATTTAACAAGATCCCCAGGTGATGTGTATGAACATTAGCATTTGAGTAGCACTGGTCTACCTCAGTTCAGGGGTTATTTCCCACTGAGTTCTGGTCAGTTCTAAATTTCGCTCCCACACACACCAGTTTAGAGAGAGGGGAGTCTTCCCTCATGTACTTGAAAAGTGTGAAAATGCCTTTCAGACAAAGTGACCACCCTCGAGGATGGCTGAAGCAACTAAGTTCTCTAATACCATACCAACCTGAACAGTTCCCAGGCGAAAGAAAAGTTTTAGCAACTTTTCTCCTCCAACAGTGACTCCCAAATCTGTCTACACGTTAGACTCACCTGGAGAGCCTTTTAAAACGACCACAACTTAAACTGTACTGTTTAACCAATTAAATCAGAATCTCCAGAGCAGTGGCTCTCAAATTCCATGTGTACATCTGAATCCCTGAAGAACTTGTTAAAACACAGATTGCTGGGCTCAGTGCCCATAGCACAGCCACATACACTGAAGTTGGCAGGTTCAAATCCAGCCCAGGCCAGCTAAAACAACAATGACGACAACTGCAACAAAAAATAGCCAGGTGTTGTGGTGGGCACCTGTAGTCCCAGCTACTTGGGAGGCTGAGGCAAGAGAATCACTTAAGCCCAAGAATTTGAGGTTGCTTTGAGTTGTGACACCACAGCATTGTACCGAGGGCGACATAGTGGGACTCTCAGAAAAAAAAAACAACACAGATTGCTGAACCCCTGACACAGTCTCTGAGTCAGTGGGTCCTGGGGTCAGCCCGAGAATCTGCATTTTAACAAGCTCCAAAGTTATGCTAATTATGTTTATCTGTGGACCACACTTTGAGAACCACTGTTTAAGGCTTCAGCCCTGAGTGTTAGTATTTTTTAAAAGTTCTTCAAGAGAATTTACTGTCCAGGCAAGTTTGATAACCACTGTCCTAGAGAAAGATGAGATGAGTCTATAAAATAATCAGACTAGTGCCCACACATCTTGTGAAATCTGTTTCATCACATTCAATCACACACTGACGCTCAACAAATTTCAGCACAGACAATACAGTTTCAAAACTTCTTGGCGAAATGAAATGTTCAGTGGGGGATTGTTTAAATGCGCGTTCTTTTACTAAAAGTAAGCAAATCCCTCAAAAGCAGGGACCATAAAAGGAGAGAGGGAGGGAAGGGGAGGGAGAGGGTGGAAGGAGAGAGGACAAAGGGCGGGATCACACCTGTGGTGCATACTTGAAGGGTCAAGAGAAACTTCTAAATATGGATCAAAAATGTTCTCACATAGTAATGAGAAAGTCTCTCGAATGTTATCGCAATCAGGTTGATGAAAATATCTCTGATTGTATCTGAAGCCCACACACTGTACCCCACGATTGAATTATTGTACACAGCTATGATTCAATTAAAAAAAAAAAACTATGCTATTGGGAAGTCATTCTCATTTGTAAGTAGAAGATATGCAGACAATATACATTAAAATCAGTGAATACTGGCAAAATAGATGTTTGTCTACATAGGGTATTTCCTAATATCACCTTGTGCACTTTGCTTCATGAAACCCAGGTCTATAGTGTGGTAGCAAGAGCTGGCACGAGGGCTGAGGAGGCTGGGCGCCTAATACTGGGCCTGGACTGGGACAGAGCATGACATGGGACAGTGTACTGGACTGAGACAGGACAGGTGACTTGGGGTCCCAATCCCCCTCTCACTTGTTGTGACACTCTGAGCAAGTGAAACAACTTTCATCTTCAGTCTTCAGTCCTTTGTTCTGTAAATCAAGGTCATGGGACTAACTATTGTCCCTTCCAGAGCCAGTTGCTAGTAATTTCATTAATATTAGCAAGTCCCCAGCCTCGGCATCCCCATAGAAAATATGTTGTTGGAGGGTTTTTTGGATTTTTTAAAGCATCTATTCTATCTACTAAGCACAGTCAAATTTTAAATAAAATGTTTTTATACATGGCCCATGAAGAACTATGACAGAACATAGGGATGATGGTGTCCAAGAGATTAAATAGCATTTCATGTGTCAGGTATTTACAAGATATAGTGAAATTCTATGATGTGGTATACTGGTTTATACCGTAGACATATATCTTTCCCAACTTGCAGGGTTCAAAACTCTAAGGGACGGACATTAAAATCTCTGAACAAAATTGGACTAACATCATAAGTTGGAACTCATGTATTATGCTAACAGGAAATGTTTTGTTCTATCAAATAACTGTCTTTCTTGAAAAATTTAACAAGCTGCAATTCAAATAAAGTGCATGTGTTTAATAAAACTACAGAACATACTAAAACTTCCTAGGTTTAGACACTAAACCTTCTGAAGTTTTGAATCAGAAATATTCTCTGAACATTTAGATTCACCATGGCAACCACTCGGTTAAAGACAATGACTACAGTCATAACATAGTTTCTTATTCTTATGAAAAAAGAATTATGAAAATAATACTTTATTTATTTATTTATTTATTTTTTTGAGACAGAGACTCAAGCTGTCACCCTGGATAGAGTGCCGTGGCATCACAGCTTACATTAAAATGCATGCATGTAATGTCTGACATTCTTTGAGTTGTAACATTTGGCCTGATTACATTCCCAAATGTGTTGGTTAAATACCTGAACTCAGGGCTTAGGGTTTTGGTAGTACCTGGTGAGAGAAGCATTATGGTATGAAAAAAGCAAGAATACAAATACTGAGAGAATTAACTAGTAAATGGAACACAGTCCCTAAACTAGAAGGTGTGTTTTGGTCAAATTGACAAAGCACCTAGTTCACTTGGAGATTGAGCAGTGTCTCAGATTCAGTCAACATAGATCACAAATGGTTCTTTATAAAGAAATAAAACATCCTATAGAGGTCAGACTTAGAGCAGGTAAGTGATGAAAAATTCTGGGGTTTTTTTAAATAATTTCCTGTGAAGAGACAGCTCTACTAAAACTAAATGCTTTTTCTTCTTTGTTTTGCATCCTAACTTGGAAAGTTCCACCAATATAAAAGTTATTGAACTCAAGAGATTAAGTAGAAAAGGAAAGTAACACTCTGGAAAATGCGATTAAATTCCTAATGGTATAGTTTTGCTTGGGATGTCGTCAAAGAGATCTCAGCACCTTTCCATTCAAAACACAGTCCAAAGGTCCGCGGTGGCACTTGGAGGTGTCGTCAAAATTAAGAGCCTCATTGCTCCCCCACACCCACTGAGTCAGCAT
Source organism: Perodicticus potto (assembly GCA_963574655.1). Taxonomy (NCBI): domain Eukaryota; kingdom Metazoa; phylum Chordata; class Mammalia; order Primates; family Lorisidae; genus Perodicticus; species Perodicticus potto. The sequence continues at coordinate 248 of CAUYRH010092216.1, read as the reverse complement.
CTGAAGGTTTTCAGTATCCCCAGGTGATTTGAGAATCCCTGCCTCAGCATGCTGTGGGGAAGAACTGGATGCCGGTCCTGCCACCCTGGTCAGATTCTAAGGTACTACGTGGGCTCCCCCAGACCCTGAGATTTCCCAGGGTACAGAGATGAGATCTGTAGTGACTTGAAAATGGCACTTGTTGGCTTCTCCTGCCAGGAGATGCAGAGGGAATAAAAGGCTACGCCCAGCACATCTCTGACAGAGTT
>CAUYRH010092215.1:0-35399 GCA_963574655.1 Perodicticus potto | reverse complement strand
ACTCATCATCAGATTATATTTTATCTGGAAGCTCTTTATAGAGTAACTAGTGTGCTATTTTGCCGGAAATTATAATCTACATCTTTCTTTGATAAATTAAACATTTTTAGGTCAGGCTAAGAGTTTTGGTTGTCTGAAGTTCTAAGGAACTCTGCACATTTTCCAAAAAGATAACACACGTTATGATCACCCTTGCCCAAATGTTCCAAGCTCTGTTTCTCTAATGACCAAAAGGATGGTCAGGGAAGGAAGTGGCTTGTCCAAGTTACTTTAGCAACTGAAAAACAAAAATAGGGTTAGAACTTATCACCAGAAACCAAGAAAGTTCTCGGGTTTATCCAGCAGTCTATAAATTGGGCTCAGAAAAAAAGGATCAAAGGCGAGGGTACAGCGAGAGCTCTCCTGCAGCAGACTGCTGGGCCTACATGAGTAATCTGGGTTGTCCAGCAAAGATGTCTCCTCCACCCCCGGCCTTGGTACAAACGGTGATTTTCTCCATCCTGAGTTTGATCAGCACCTACAAGGTGGAGTCATGAGAAATTGGAAGAAAAGAAAATTTACCAGTTGAGCAGACAGCACTTTTGATCCCTGCACATTGTGGCTTGTTCTCTTCCAGACACCATAGGGTGAGCTCTCTTCTAGCACAGGAATCTCTTCGGGAGTCCATGAAAGGGATGAAAAGTTGCCTAACGGGTACGATGTACGCTATTCAAGTAACGGGTATGCTAAGGCCGGATTTCAGCACTATGAAATACATCCGTGTTACAAAACAGCACCTATATTCTCAAAATCTATAAAAATTTTAAAAAACCCCAAAGATTCCACGGGGATGACCTGACTCTAGATGCTTCTCTCTCTCTCTCTCTTTTTTTTTTTTTTGCAGTTTTTGGCCAGGGCTGGGTTTGAACCCGCCACCTCCGGCATGTGGGACTGGCGCCCCACTCCTTTCAGCCACGCCCGATGCGTCTCTCTCTTTACATCCTCAGCCTGGTAACTTCTGGGTGGTTATCACCCAGGGGGAATTTGCGAGAGCCCCCTTCCTCCCCAAATGTTGATGTCTATTTTCTGGGCTCTCAGCTGTAAATCACAAATTAAGGAGTGAAGGGGCCTGTCTTGGAGGACTGTCTTGGAGGCCTAACTCACTGTTTTGGTAGCTCTGAGAGGAATGAGGACAGAGGACTTGTGACAGCAGCGTGCGGGTTTTGGGATGCGCACCTGGCTGGTCGGTCCCGGAGGGCGTGGCCTGGCAGCCGCGTCACTGGACCCAGCCCCGCCCCGCCGAAGGAGTCGGGAAGCAGCCCGGACGCTGAGGGCCGCGCGGCGAGGGACAGGGCCCGCCGCTGGGTGGCGCCCCAGAGCCGCTCATCGCCGCTCTCCGCTTCTCAGCCCGCGTCAAGCCGTTCCTAATGTGGCCTTTTCTTTCTGGGAAAAGTTGGAAATGTTTCTGTTTTGTCTTTGAGGGTGGTGGATGTTCGAGTAGCACGTCTGCTGCAATCAGATGCGCGCCGATTGCCGTGACTCTGGCCCCAGAGACAGTCGCACCTGCGGAGTTTGGAGGCCGTTCTGGTCCCAGGTGGCGGCGGCACAGCTGGGACTCGGCCCCGCCCCCGCCGCCCTGTAGCGCTTCGCTGGAATCAGGGACCCAGGGGGTCTCCAGAGGCGCTTCCAGCTGCCACTGTGGGCCCTTACGTGTGCTTACGCGCGTGTGCATGGGTTTGTCCAGGGACGCATGTGTGCGTGTGTGCGTGTGCACGTGTCTGGGAATGTGCGTGAGTCTGGGAATGTGCGTGTGTCTGGGAATGTGTGTGAGTCTGGGAATGTGCGTGTGTCTAGGAATGTGTGTGAGTCTGGGAATGTGTGCGTGTATACGCCTGAGTGCATGTGCGTGTGTCTGGGAATGTGTGCGTGTATACGCCTGAGTGCATGTGCGTGTGTCTGGGAATGTGTGCGTGTGTGACTCCATGCGTGTATGTGGCCTGGACTGTGACAGTAATCTCACTGCCGGTCTCAGCCCTCACATTCTGTGGATCTAAGTCCCTTAGTGTTTGTGGTGGGGCCTGGTCTGCCTGTGCACACACCAAGAAGATGTGTGTCTCTGGGAGCCGGGAAGGACAGCCCTGCTGGCCCCTGCTCTCCACCAGCACGCTCCTCTGTCTCCCTTGTGCGTGTGTCTGGAAATGTTACCTGTTGTCATCCTGAGCTCTGGCTGACCCACGGACGTCAACACATCATGCAAGAGGCATTTGGGAAAGGATTGCAGAGACAGGGAGTTTCCATGGCAATACAGTTAACTGAAGAAGAGAATACATACCCGCCTGGTACAGTGAGCTGATGTACACAGAGAAACGGTGACTGTCACCGCTCTCACACACGAAGGCGTCCACCCAGCAGATGGTGCCCAGAGGCAGCGGCCAGGCTCGCAGAGAAGACAGTCGCAGAGATGGGCTGGGAGACGTTCCACAGGCGCCATTCCGTGTCTGCTGTGTGCTGGGCTGTGAGGGCAGGAAAGTGAATGTCAAGGACCTCGGGAGCTGAGAGCCAGGGACTCTGCTGAGGCTCCCAGTGTGGGAGGCACAGGTGCTGGGGCGAGTCAAGGCAAAAGCAGGCACCTCCCTTGGCGGGTTTGGGAGACTTGCTGGAGAACTACTGTCCAACCAAATCTCGGTGGGCCCAGAGAACACCCGGAGGTCTCCAAAACCTTGGCCAGTGAGGTTTTATCACTAATTTTATGGAAGCATTGACTTTGGTATGTGGTTTCATACAATTCATTACATAGTATTATTAATAATAGCTGCTCTTCATTATGTTCTAAGTATGGTACTAAGTAGGTTACATACAATTCTACATTTAATCCTCAGAGAAATCCTGTGAGCCAGACAGCTATTAATATCCTGGTGTTGAAAATATTTTTACGGAAAATTTCAAGCTCATACGGCTTTTCTTTCTCATGTACAGGACCCCACTGTACCTACTACCCAGCATGAACAGTTACTGACTCCGCAAACTCTGTTCACCTGTGCCCCCCACAGGCAGATGTCAGTTGTATGTCGAAGCCAGTTCCAGACAGCGTATCATTTCCTCTTTATATAGCTCAAGAATTAATCTAAAAGATACAGATAATTCAAAAAACACGACCACAAGTCTACTTCAAGGCCACGATGGAGTGGCAAAGACCGGATTTTCAGACCTTCTGCCTGAAACAACAATAAAGAGAAAAGAGATGACCCATGTGAAACTATGTTTCTGAAGACCCTGAACACCAGGGGTGCAGGACAAGGACGCCCGAAAGAAGAGAATGAAGAGCAAATCCCTGCCCCGGCTTCCTGCTCTGAGAAAGTCCAGGTGTGGGAGAGGGAGGATGGCCTGGGAGCCTGTTTGTCTGGTTTTGTGGAAATTGGTAATTTGCTTATAAAATTCAAATGGAAATGCAGATAACTTAGAATTACCCAGAAAAATTGAAGAAGAAGAGCAGAGTTGAAGGAGCAGCCGTGCCTGACCTCAGGTTCCAGTGAGGAGCGGCCCCACTTGACCTGAGGTTCCAGTGAGGAGCAGCCCTGCCTGACCTCAGGTTCCAGTGAGGAGTGGCCCTGCCTGACCTGAGGTTCCTGTGAGGAGTGGCCCTGCCTGACCTGAGGTTCCTGTGAGGAGCGGCCCTGCCCGACCTGAGGTTCCAGTGGAGGAGCAGCCCTGCCCGACCTGAGGTTCCAGTGGAGGAGCAGCCCTGCCCGACCTCAGGTTCCAGTGGCGGAGCAGCCGTGCCTGACCTCAGGTTCCAGTGAGGAGCAGCCCTGCCTGACCTCAGGTTCCAGTGGAGGAGCAGCCCTGCCCGACCTGAGGTTCCAGTGAGGAGCAGCCCTGTCTGACCTGAGGTTCCAGTGGAGGAGCAGCCCTGCCTGACCTCAGGTTCCAGTGAGGAGCAGCCCTGCCTAACCTGAGGTTCCAGTGGAGGAGCAGCCCTGCCCAACCTGAGGTTCCAGTGGAGGAGCAGCCCTGCCCGACCTGAGGTTCCAGTGAGGAGCAGCCCTGCCCGACCTCAGGTTCCAGTGGAGGAGCAGCCCTGCCTGACCTCAGGTTCCAGTGAGGAGCAGCCCTGCCCGACCTGAGGTTCCAGTGGAGGAGCAGCCCTGCCTGACCTGAGGTTCCAGTGGAGGAGCAGCCCTGCCCAACCTGAGGTTCCAGTGAGGAGCAGCCCTGCCTGACCTCAGGTTCCAGTGAGGAGCAGCCCTGCCTGACCTCAGGTTCCAGTGGTGGAGCGGCCCTGCCTCCTTTGCTGTTGTGTATAGCAGCAAATACACTGTGCAGTGTTAGAGTGAAGAAGGGCAAGTAAGTCAGCAGTCAGAACAGGGAGTTTAGAGATAGACGTACACACGCACATCTGTACACACTTATGTGCATACATACAGAAATTGCACATGTAGACATATACACACACATATGCCTCAAACTCCTGGGCACAAGAAATCCTTCTGTCTCAGCCTCTTGAGTAGTTGGCACTACAGGGGCCCACCACCAAGCCTGGCTAGTTTTAGAAAGGGGGTCTTACTCTTGTTCAAGCTGGTCTCGAACTCCTGACCTCATGGGATCCTCCCGCCGCAGCCTCCGAGAGTGCTGGGATTACAGGCGTGAGCCACTGATGTATTTTTGGTTAAAAGTTATTGTACACCACATTTTATTTCATTTTCTAGGTGAGAAGAAACATCAGAAACAATGAGAGACCAGAAAGTGGAGGCTGCAGGGATGGGAGGTGTTGTGTTAGAAGGCTTTGTACGTGTTTTCTCCAGCTGTCAGCCTCAGTGACAGTGGTTTTATTTCAACCTCTCTCTCTCTCTCACACACAGCCATGTAGCACATAAGGGTGGGCCAGTCAGTCATGGCCTGCACATACGATAGTGGTCCCATGAGATTATAATAAGGGATTTTCACTGTACCTTTTCTATGTTTAGACATGTTTAGGTACGTAACACTCGCCACTGTGTCACCATCTCCACGGTATGCAGCACAGGAAGGTGTATACAGGTCTGCATCTGGGAGTGGGGTCACCACCACCTGTGCAGTGGCTGAATCATTTAAGTGTGTGTAAGTATGTTCCATTCATGTCCACACAGTGGCAAACCACCTAATGATGCTTTTCTCAAAAGGTAATCCTGTTGTTAAATAATGCATGAGTGTTTTTTAACAGATATGTACTATTTAACGTATATAATAGATGTAATATACATGGAGTCTATGTGCAGTATTTATAGTACATATGTGTGTATGAGCGTACCTCTATATAAGTGTGTATAATATCTATGTGTGTGTGTGTGTAAAATCTGTATGTGTTTGTGTAATATCTATCTGCATATTTGTATGTGTATTTTCAAGATGCTTCACCAAGGAAGATATACGGATAGAAACTAAGAATTAGAGAAGATGCTCAGAACCATCAGCCACTGGGGAGAGCAGGTGAGCCTCCAGCAGGTATCCCCACCTGCCAGTTAGATGACTAAAAACGGAAGAAACTGAGGCTGCGGATGCTGGGGAGGAGACAGAGCTTTAGCCAGAACTGAACTCCAGAGGCGCCTCTCAAAACTCACTTCTAATTGTCTTGCTTTGCTAATGCCACCAGCGTATTTTGTCTAAACACCCACGTCCCTAATTTAGTGAACCCAAGCCTGGGGTAAACGCAACAGAAGGAGGATGTGGTCATCTGCCGTGCGGGTCGGGAGCACTGAGCTGTGCGGAGCCCAACGGACCGAAGTTCTGGGAGTTTCGGTGCACGCGAGCTTTCACTCCAAGCATGATGAGGTGAGGGCGCTTCTGCCTGGAGAGCATGCGAAGCCTCCCCCAGAGAAAGGCAGAAAGGGAAGCTCCTGCTCCTAAGTGGGGACACTGCAGCAGGTCACACTTTGTCCCTGGGCCCCCGTTTCCCCTGTCTCCACAGTTTAGATGCTCACGTGGATTGCAGTGTGACACCGTAACTCAAGTGTCTGTTAGGAGAGGAGGAAATCAGAGCGTGGTTGTCATGTTGTGAGAAGCTCTGGATGTCGTCTCCTGGTGACAGTGACTCAGCACTGCACGGGGAAATTCAGGGTAGCATTTTCAAATACTCAGATCAATAAGTCAAGTATTTAAAACATAGCAGGAACTTAAGCTCTGGCCAACAAATGAACACTGCAATTTACCAGGCCATGAGTAATGAGCATTTGACTTCAGTAGATGCATTTTTAGCTAGTGAAGTGCACATTTAGGATTTAAATCATGCAACTGAGCATTGGGAATCACTCGTTATTCCGGACACAGGTCCTGCCCTGCCACACCACCCCCCACTTTTCCTTGGTTGAAACCGTGTGGCCGCCTTGAGCATCCAGTGCCTGAGGGTTCTCATGTACAAGGCAGAAGCCAACGCAGTTGTGCTCAGGGAACTCAACAGAGGTCTAAGTTGTATCCCTTAAATGAATGTACAGCAGGCTTGGTGTGGTTACCAGTTAAGTGCCATCACAGGCCACATCAATGACCATGATCTTCCAGGGCCTCTGAAGCCCTCAGAGGATGTAAACAATTTCCTGACTTCAACTGTGAAAACCAACTTCCTCATTTCAGTAGAAATGATACATTAGCACTGAGTCAATGCCATAAAAGTGTGCATTTCCTGATACTGGTGATGCTTTTCAAAATTTCTTAGTGCTTTTTCTCTCTTTAAAAGTTGGAGATGAAAAAAAATAATAAGAAGAAGTTAACTGATGACTCCATACTGAACCTCAGAGTCAAAGCATTCTATAATAGACATATTCTTATCTGACAATGTGAATGTTACTTTCTTTGCATTATTATTATTATTATTGCTTAATATTTCGATGCAGCAATCATCTGATTTCTTTTCTAAATGTATTTATCTTCATTCGTTCTTTATGAGGTTTTTGTTTCTAGTCCTTATCTTAAACATTGTTATTGTTATTAAATTTAAGCCTTTTTAATTTTGTGAAGGCAAAAAGTGGATACCTAATAAACACGTGTATATGTAAAAAAAAAAAAAAAGTTGGAGATGAATTCCGTGGCCTTCTGGTTGTTCCTGCTGTTTCACATTCGAGCAAAGTGTAGCTGCAGTGACCGGGTGACAGCAGAGTCGCCTGTCCTCACTGAGTCCTGGGAGGAAGAAGGCCATCGAATGCTCCCTGAAACCTGCTGTTGGTATCAGGTGGCAGGTGTGATCTGCTGTGAAACTGATGGGCCGCGGGGAGAGCCGTGCTGATGACAGGGAGGGGCTGCTGGGACTGGTTTCATCACTAATTACCTGAATCACCCCAAGGTGTAAAAACAAACCTCACACCAAGAGAGTGGAGGGTGCAGGAAAGAGAGGGGGGAGTGGAAAGTTCCTTTAGTCTGGGAAGCTGGGTAAAAATAAATGCCAAAAAGCAGGATGGCTTCAAGTTCCACAGAAATTGTAGGGAAGGAGAAGGGATGAGTGGAAAAGCCATCAGAGCAAGTCCCTGTGTGTCGAGACCCATTCCCGCCAACCTCGTCCTGGTTGAGATCCAGACCGAGGGGAGGAGAGGGGAGTTGTGGAAACATGAGTCACAATTCAGTGGAACAAAAAAGCCACTTCCAAAACATGGAACTTTACAATAAGTAAAAAGGAAGGAAAAGAACATGTTCACGTGGGAATACTAAGCTCCTTGGCATCAAGTCACGTGACTGCTGCTGAGACGTACACGCCCTCACGAGCAAATACCCTCAGCCCAGGTGCCGGCAGCCCCGCAGGACGCTGCTACGTGGCCTGCAGGGCTGCCAGACCTGCAGGTGGGAATTGGAGCCAACCACCCCTGGCCACGCCCGTCACTGCCAGCCGTCGTCTCCTCCAAGCTACAAGAACGCTTAAACTTGGGCTCAGAACATGAGAATCTGAAAGAGGCCCTAGAACAGGGTTTGTATTCTTGGCACTTTTGACATTTTGGGCCCAGTAATTCCCTCTGTGGGGGATTTTCCTGTGCATTGTGTGGTGTCCAGCACCGTTCCTGGCCTCCATCCATGAGAGGCCAGTAAGAAGCTCCCCGGTGGTGACAACCAAACGTCTCCAGGCATTGTCAGATGTCTCCTGGGAGGCAAAATCACCCCTAGGTGAAAATCCCTGCCCGAAAACTCTGCACCCAACCTTTGCCCCATTATGCACACACAGAAAAGGAAAATATTTGTACAAAATGAAAAGTAAACTGGAGGGGATCTGGGAACAGCTAAGCAAAGCTCAGTCAGTGAAAAAAGTCATTATACTTTATATACTTACAGGAAAAGTAAAAATAATATATTTAGAAAAATATGAAATTGAAATATGAAATTTAAAAGTTCTAATAGAATTATTTCAAAATTTTAAAGTAGAAATTTGAACTTATTCCCATTGAGTTATCTTTTTTACCAACTGTGCTCAAAATAGCTGAGAAAACTCTGATCAACACTTTGTAATGATGATTGTCTCAAATTCCTAGCAGTGTCTTTCTTCTTCTTTTTTTTTTTTGTTTAGAGACAGAGTCTTACTATGTCGTTACCCTCGGTAGAATGCTGTGGTGTCACAGCTCACAGCAGCCTCCAGCTCTTAGGCTCAGGCAATTCTCTTGCCTCAGCCTCCCGAGTAGCTGGGACTACAGCCATCTGCCACAACGCCTGGCTATTTTTTTGTTGTTATTGTTGCAGTCTGGCTGGGGCCGGGTTTGAACCCACCAAGCTCGGTATATGAGGCCAGCGCTCTACTCACTGAGCCACAGGCGCCGCCCCTAGCAGTGTCTTTCAACAAGAACCTTCATCCACATGGGCAAGTGATAAAGTTTTAGAGCATTGGTTTACAACCATTTGAAGATTTGCAACATTTGAAATTAATGAATCTAATGGCTAACTTGTCCTTTTCTTGTTCTGACAATTTAATGTTTAACTTTATGTGAAAAGAAAAAACGTATTTCAAACTTCGATGTATCCTGTGTTTCAGAATAATAACGAAGGTCTAATTTGAGTATTGCACATGTGTTGTAAGAGCCATTTCCCCGTAGCTCCCACGGAACCTACTCTGTAGGTGGCAGGAATGTCTGGTACCTGTAGAGACAGGGCTTCTGTTCCCCGGCATGGGCAGACCGGAACCCCTACTGTGTTTCTGCACACTCATCGTTCCCTGGCTGCATCTGGGCAGAGCTCGAAGCTTCTGGGCCCTGGATACCACTCCCCCCTGGTCCTTAGGCCCCATCTGGAATGGTCCATGGTGTGCTCTGCGCTGGCTCCCCAGGCAGCAGCCCCTTCTCTCCTGCATGCACTCAGGGCATTTTGGTGGGGACATGCCTGGTAGGTGTGACCCCTCGTCCCTACTGCCTTCTCTAAGGACTATAAGGGTTCCTATGCTGCTCAGGCCTCTCCTCTCCGCCTGAGGCACACTCTGGGTACCAGAGACTCAGTGATCACAGCACACCTACTGCACACAAGGTGGAAGCTCTGTCCTGGAGACTTCTGCCCAGTCTTCAGGTGAGTGAGTGCGTGGGGCACAGAGGACATGTGACTCACCCAGATCGTGCACTGAGTTAATGATGGAGCTCCGCCAGCACCTAACTCTTCCGGCCCCAGCTCCATGACCACATGGGGCTCTTCGTTTCGTACCTCTGATTTCCTTCTGTTTTCCTTCCTTCCAAGCACACACCCGCCATGCGCTCCCCACGGCCTCCCTGCTAATCAAGTGGTGAGTGCAGCCCCCTCATGAGTGGGACAGAGTTTCTGGAGCTTTGTGGTGCATAAGAATAGATGTGTGTTTGCCAGGAAAGTTGGAGCAGGAAGAGAGAAGAGCGAAGACTTATTATCAGGAAAGCGAGGCAGAGTCTCCATTACACTCCGTCTGCTTTCTGTGGCCAAGTCCTACGCTGAACTCAAGAGCGTGGTGACCTTGAAAGAGACATAGCGGCTCAAAGCCTACAAACACGTAAGAGTTTAAAGCAACAGATTATTTTCCCTACAAGTGGAAATGATCTCAGATGCCTGCGGGGCATGCAGCTGTGTTCACGTCCTGTGTGCCTGAGAGTCTGACAGACAGAGAGCTTCTTCCACTCACCTGAGCAGGCAGCTCTACACCAGTCGACCTACACTAAACACTCGGTGTGTGTCCCCCGAGAGCTCTGGAATAGCTAACTGAGAAATGCTGAGATGGGGACAAGACCCAAGAGCTTGACTGTGCTATAAAATTTGGACATTGCGAAAGGCTGAGGGGAAAACGCATTTTTAAATTTAAAAAATTCTGATTTCTCTAGAGAAGCGCCTATTCAGAGTTTTCACATTACGAATTATTTCCTAAAGCCCAAACAAACACACACAGGTCCCTTGCTGCTGGTCTCTGCTTTTTACCTACTTTGAAGTTAGGATGAGGGGGGTCTTGTGTTCACCCTTAAATGAATGCAGACCATTGATAGAAAGACCCTGTCATGGGCAGAAGAGCCAAGTCACAAGCTGTGCTGGTCCCACGTCTGTGACCTTTGGTCGGCTTGACAGATCCAAATCGCAGCTAAAACTCTCCTTGTTTTGGGCAACCTGACCAGACACATTTGTGCAATTTCTCTGCTCTCTAGATAAGGAGAGGGAGAGAGTGGGGCAGCAAGGTCGGGACAGAGGGCTGGTGACAGGGCTCTGAATGCCGGGTGTGTGAGACCGGGAGTTCCTCCCACCAGGCATGGGCCCCAGAGTGGGCTCCGGACACGCTCCTACCCAGAGATGATAATCTCACTCTCAAAGTCCTTGTAAATGCAGCTCATGTGTTTGACCCATCACATCGTGCCCGTGTTGTGTGTGTGAACCCCCTACCATTTTACTCTGACACCCACAAGCACTATGCTGATATTCGCATATATTTTCTAATCTGATCCTCAAAGCTTTGTGAGGGAGGGAGAGAGACTGGACACTGCTCTTATCTTGGGGAAATGCAGATTAGAGCTCTAACATGTAATGCTTGGGGCAAGTCACCAAGGTCTTCTCAGCTTCTGGCTTGTTTTCTCAGCCTGGAAACTAGTGAGACTGGCCTAACCAACCTGTTGGCTACAACGCATCACCCTGAACTTGTCTGAGATCACAAGGCTAGGAAGGAACCAGAGCCTCCATCTTTTTCCTCCAAGTCTGCTGCGTGCTTGTCTAAGTAACTGGCTTGTTAGAGAGGACACAGAGCGGTCAGCTGAGGACTCACACATCCTGCTGTGCCCAGGGTAATAAAGCCAAGACCAGCCCTGCACTGCAGCCGCCCACGTGGACCCGTCCCCTGCGTGACGCTGTGCTGGGGATGCCCTCAGGACGTGTCCTGGCCCGGATAGTGTCACTGAGCACAGGTTTGGAGTCAGGATGTGGTAAGAATACTGCACGGGCAGCAGCAGCTTCCCCACCAGGCCAGGCTGGCCACAGCTGGCAGACGTCAGCCTGCTGGAGTCCAACGGCCACCACGTCTGTGTCCACTGGGTCTCGGGTACAGTCTCACTGCTTTAAAGTGAAGAAATGGGTCCATCCTTGCAGGACCTGTTATCAGGCACAAATGCGGCCCATCGTGGCAGGACCAGTCAAGCTGCAAGTTAGAGGACCTCATCCTAGTCCCAAATAGCCGTGCGACCTTTAAGTCACTTGACCTCTCAGGAACTGAGCAAAGAGAATTTGACTCGGTGGTGCTTCCCGGGGTGTCGTGTCCCCTCCCCCTCCTTTTGCTCCTATGCCGGCTTCCACTCGATCTGATGCCCATCACCCCTTCTGTCCACTCAGTCTTAAAGCGCAGCTTCTAAACTCACCTCCTTTAAGACAGTCTTTCCCCGCCACCCTGCTGGACTGTCATGTCCTCTTTGCTCCTAGATCTAGTCTGGCAATGCCAAGTGGCCCCTCTGTCTTTCCTGTCTGTGTGGCGTTCTCCCCGCCCTTGTGGCATGAACTTGGTGGTGTCTCCCGGGGTCCAGGCAGTGCTGTACCTCCCCACCCCCACCAGCTTTGCAAAGTATTCAGTGCAGATTAATCCGCAGTTTTTTTTTTTCTTTTAGAGACAGAGTCTCACTATGTCGCCCTTGGTAGAGTGCCATGGTGTCACACTGCTCATGGCAACCTCAAACTCTTGGACTTAAGCGATTCTCTTGCCTCAGCTTCCTGAGTAGCTGGGACTATAGGCGTTCGACACTGCTAACCCGCAGTTTTCTCTTACAGAAGCCTTTACTGGCTCAACAACAAAACTGGTGTGCACTTGGATGAGCTAATTAGCTTCTGACATTTTTCTCTGTTTGCAAAATAGAGTAACCAAAACAGGATACTCCTCGTCCGTCCCGGGATGTTACAAGAAACAATATTTTAAAATGAATAATTGTTGACTAAGAAGCAAAGGGGCCAGGTGCATCAGTAACAACGCAAGCTTTCCCCTCTGCGAAGGATTTCCTGACATCCGCAGATGGACTTGTTGTTTTCAATAATTATATTTGTTGAATATTACAAAGAATTGGACACACTATTAAACACTTCACATACATTATTTTACTTAGTTTTCACAGCCACTCCACATACTAGTCATTACTAACCTTATTTTATAGATGAGGAAATTAAGGTTTAAGAGATTAAATCATTTAATTTAACAAAAATCACCTGCTAGTTTGAGAGCTGGAGTTTGCACGTAGGGCATCCTGACTGCTGCGTATTTAGTCACTGGCCCTACTCTGCTGTGGAGCACCCGGCTTTAGAGGACCCCCCGTTGCTCTGCTGTGGAGCACCCAGCTTTACAGGACCCCTATGTTACCGCTCACAGGACAGTCATGTGAGGAGACTGTGAGGCCTTGGGAGGGAACTACGTGGCTGTTCTGTGTGTCCAGTGTCCGGCCCAGAGCAGGTGGTCAGTGAAAGCAGAATGAACGCAGAAAGGAAGGTGATTCGGGGGACCAGATGACAATATACCCAGACTCAGTGATTGGGACACCACCACCAGTGCAACCGCAGAGGCTAGAGGTGGGGGAGTCCCTGCACCTGCTGTCAACTAAGGTGTTGGGGGAGGCGGGTATTTTCTTCAATACCCTTGACCCGCATAAGCCCTTCCTTCATGACAAACATAGTATGCTCAGCGCGGACCCTAAACCTCTCACCAACTCAGACAGTCACTGTGTCACTTGGGTTCCTAGCTGCAAACTTAGAAACAACTCAAATTAAAGCAGAGAATAAATTTAGTAAGGATCTTAAGGAGCTCACAGAATTCCCAAGAGCGCCACAGAATCAGGCTTAGGGGTTATTCAACCAGAAATACCAAAGCCTCGTTGTGGTGAGGCGTCCATAGCTCCATGGCTGGAAGCAGATTCCTCACTTTGGCTCAATTCTGAGTCCTGTCCCATGCTGACCCCAAACTGGACACTCTAGCCCCCCATTTGCTAAAAGTTGGAATCCATGGGGGTGCCTGCCCCACCATGTTGCTTTCTTCCTAATTAAAGAGTGTGAAGCTGCTGGGTGAAGCAAAGCTTCGCGTATCCACGTTCAAGCTTCAAAACCTGCAACTGTAAAACTGTTGGAAAAACCACCGGGGAGAAGCCCTGCAGTGCGGCTTGGCCAGAGATATCCCTGGGGAGCAACTCAAAAGCACAGGCTGTAGGAAAGTAACGGGGCTGGGCTGAACTGTCACAAAAAGTTTCTGGGCAGCAAAAGAAACAGAGTGAAGGGACAACCCACGGAGCGGGAAGAAACATTTGCAAACCATACACGTGACAAGGGGTCAACATCCAAAATACGTAAGGAACTCAAGTCAATAGCAAAAGGAAAAAAATTAAAACTGGGTAAAAGATTTCATCAGACACCTCTCAAAAGAAGATAAATGGATGACCAATGAGTTCACAAAAATCATCAAAATGTGAATAATTGGGGAAATTAAACTCGAAACCACAGTGAGATATAACCTCACACTCAAAAGCATGGAAAATAATAAGGGTTGTCAAGGATGTGAGGAAATGGGAACCCTTGTCCATGTTGGGGAGAAGATAAAGTAGCATAACCACTGTGAAAAACTGTATGAGGGCTCCCTGAGAAACTAAAAATAGAATTATCACATGATTCACTTCTGGGTATTTATCCAAAGGAATTGAAGTCAATATGCTGATGTGCTGGTGCTCCCAAGTCCATGTGCTGGAGCAGCCCTATTCACAGCAGCCGAGGTATGGAGCCAGCCTACGTGTGTATCAGCAGGTGAACCGATGTGTGTGTGTGTATATATACAATATTTATGCACACACTGCAATGCTATTTGGCCTTAAAAAGAAATTCCTGTCACTCACAATAATGTGGATGAAATTTGAAGACCTTACGCTGAGAGGAACGAGCCAGGCATGGAGAGACAGACACGGCACCATGTCACTCGAAACCACAGAAGCAGTGAGAAGGGGGCGATTCCCTGAGGCTGGGAGTGGAAGAAGTGGGGGCTGCTGTTCAGGGGTACAAAGTTCTGTTTAGACACGGGGAGTGAATTTTGAGATTGATTTCTCAGCGGGGTGGCTATAGTCAACAGTAATGCATATGTCCAAATAATCAGACAGTAAATTCCAATGTCTCACCACAAGACAATGGTAAGTGAGGTGACGGCTATGTTAATTATCTTGATTTAATTATTCCATATCGTATATGCATATCAAAATATCACATCGTACTGTATGAAAAATACAATTATGATTTGTCAGTTGAAGATAATGTTAATAAAACACGTATGTATATGAAAGAAAGGTTGAGATAGAGACTTCTGGCTTCTCCCTCGGCAGAGCAGGTGTCACTATATAACTCATTCTCCCAAATGTGAGGAAGTAGTTAGAAAATGCTGAGGATGCTCTGAAGGGGAACAGATGCTGATGGAATAGTGGCAGGAGCTGAGATGGCTCTGCCTGGGTCCTCGGCATTTGCACACATCCCCTTTCTTCCTCGTCACAGCCGATAGCACCTGTGGGCCTGCTGCACACAGGTGGGTGGTGGGACCAGGACGGGCTGGTTTCTTAAGGCCCTGAGTCCAAAGCGTCGAGTTCTGAACTCGCCACCTTCCTGGCCTCCCCCTCGGCACGTCAGTCTTTGTGTCTTATTCCTAATTTAACACTTTCTTGCTGTCCAGGTGGCGTGAGCACACAGGTCTCACTGTCTTACTCAGGCTGTGTCCACTGTGGTCCCAGCACCAGCCGTGTCTCTTCACCCAGGACCAGACACTGACCATGAGCTGCGTCCTGGGCACCTGCGTCTGTCTATCCGAGGACGATGCCTTGGCTCTGTCTAATGGGCCGGGCACTGCAACTGGGCTCTTCGTACGGACGTCGTGGGGACAGGACAAACTACGACCCTGCCTTCTGGGACTCACCTTCTGCCTGAGAGGGACAGACAATCAAAAGATAAACAAGGGCATGGTGAACCTGCAAGCGGTAAATGCTTCCAGGAATAATAAATCAGAGGGGGGCGGAGAAAGCGACTGGGGTCTCAGCGAGGAGGAAGAGGCGGCGTGAGATGAGAATGAAGGAAAGATCTGCTTCATACCCCAGGAAGAAGGGGAGCCACGTCCTGAGTGCTGCAAATAACACGGGCAAAGGTCCTGAGGTGGGCAGGAATTGGGCTAGATCCAGTGGAAATGCTGAGACGGGAGTTCAGGGAGGCAGCGAGGAGCCAGGAGCACGCAACCCCGAAGCCTTCGCCCCGTTCAGGTTTTGTTCAATACGACACAGCATTGCGAGGCTCTGAGCCAGGGAACGCCGTGGTGGGAGTCAGTCCCGACGAGAGACGGGGCAGGGTCTGGAGCAGGGCCGTCGTGTTGGGGCCGTGTTAGCAGCAAAAGAGGAGAGAGAAGTTGGGGTGACGGTATTGAGGAAGGAGGACTGGCTAGATTCGGGGTAGAGAAGATGGGCTTCCTACGCATTCAATGGAGTCAGGGAAAGAAAAGTGATGTGAGCACCTGGGTAAACGGACACGCCATTTCCTGAGATGTAAAGACGGCAGGAACAATGTTTCTGGAAGGACCCAGACTTCATGGGACTCTGGACTCAGGCCCTCCGGGGGGCTTCCCAGACGGCTGGGTGGAGAAGCCGGGGGTCCAGGACAGGGTCAAGACCAGAAGTACACACTTGGGCAGCAGGAGTGCGCAGACCATGTGTTAAGCCTTGAGACCAGATGGAGTCCCCTTGGTTGGACTCAGCACGTAGTTGTTAAGTACTGAGGATGCTTCAGGGTGGAGACTGGCCGACACACAGGTCTGACTCAAAGCCTTAACACACGTCTATTTCACTGCTTAGCTGGGTGACCTTGGGCATGTGCTTTGTCCTCCCTGAACTTCGGATGTAAGAGGAAACAATTTTACTGAGGAAGAGGGAGAGCCTGATGGTGGGAAAGGGCCGCTGAGGGAAGTGCAGGCAGTGCCAGAGGAGCAGGGACCACGCGGGGGATGCACTGGGGGGTCCCGGGACCCCCCCTCCTCCGGCCCCCACTCATCCGCTCACCATCCCCTCTGCTCCCTGAGGGTGCGCTTGGTTTTGTTGACCACGTTTTCTGACATTACTCATGGAGCGCATTTTGTCAGGTCTCTTGAGAGAACTCTATTTCTATTTGTACCAGGAATAGTCAGATTTCTTGAGAAATTTCAAACAAATCCCAAGAAATCTAGGACACCCGCAACTTGCTCACGTATGAGGCTTCTTTTTGGGTGTCCCAGCAGGAAGCTTAGAGCTTCTTTCCAAGTCCGTCTCGCACCCCGGTCATGTTTGTCTGTCTTATTTATGTGCTTCTTGTTTATGTTGCTTTGTGGTCCTTAAATATCTCTGACAGCGACGTGAACTCCTGCATGGAGCAAGGCAGGAAATAAACAGCAAACAAACGCAGCGACGGCAGGAATCTTTATTTTAGATCATCTGTCCTGCCGCCCTCGTGAGCCCCTTGGTGGACATTTCTGCAGGAGAAATTATGTCTCTTAAGAGGCTGTGCCCCAAGTTTCTAGTCCATCTTCTTTTTTCCAGAGGAGAGAGTGAGTGAGCTCAGTTCTTCTTCTAGTCCCTTTGAGAACAAGAGCAGGATTAGATCAGCTCCTACATAAGAGAGACCGACAAGTGCCCAGCCCTCTTACCATCACCCCGTGGGTCACAACCAGGGCTGACGAGCGCCCCCCAGCTGCAGCGGGGGTCTCGGCCTGGCTCAGCTGTGCTCCTCGGGGGGCACGGCCAGTTTCAGGCACACGTGCATGAGGTGGGCTGGGCCCCGGAGCCATGGCACATGAAGGAACGCTAACTGAGCCCCAGTCAGTTCCCATCTACAGTGGGAAGGTCACCCGCATTCCAGAGTCGAGGTCACATCATGGAGCCTTTGGCATCGGCCGTGACAGAAGACATCCCTGCTGCCAGGCTGAACAAGAATAGCCGAGAATGATAGCCGGGAGCTCCACTGCAGAGCCTATGTGAGCACGTTGCTCCTGGGGACTCGAGAGCAGTGAGGCTGAGTTTGGGGGGCTGCAGTCACTGTAACAGCAGACGGGAAGGGGAATACTGCTCTGCTAACGAGTTCCTGAGACCTCTGATTATTTGGCCTGGAGAAATGCTACTAGCACACTATTTTTAGAAAGGATTGAATCAATAAAAGCATAGAAAATATTTATCTAAGTAAAATTCTGATAGCTTCCACAAACGCTGGAGTAAACCTCCCTGTATGCAGAGAAGCCCTGTGAACTCAGTCACTGCTGGAAACAAGTCATGTGCTAAGGAGAGAGATGAACTCCCAGGCATCCACCATCAGTCGAGAAAATTTATTAAGAAATGATTACAAGCTTGCCCAGCTTGGGGTAAATCTATTTATAGAAAAAATGTGTTGTCATGGAAACTGCTGATAACTCCCCGCCCACCAGCCCAGGCGCAAACTGATGTAAAAGCCCTCTGACCAGATTATGGTCTCGGGGAAAAGCCTGCGAGCTCCAAGCCCGCTCCAAACCACACTTCGGTTTTGTCATCGTGTCCTCATTCCACTGAGACGTGCTTTGCAGCCCGGGCCGCCCCTTCTGATGGAGATGGCGACAGTGACTCGGGCAGTGGGGACAGGGGCTGTGCTGCCTTCTTGGGGTGCGCAGCCACCCTGGTCTGCACATTCGCCTCGGCCTGGCTTGCACTGCAGGCTGGGGGAGGGCGAGTGGGTGGCGGCAGGACAGGGCGAGCTGTCACACACTCCCTTCTTGGTGCACACCAATGCACTTCCCCGGAGGAGAATCCCGGAGACAGGCGGCCCCACAGCCCCAAGGAGGACGGCCACCGTCTCTCACCTGAGGTGTCCGCCCTCCCTGGGTCCCGGCTCTGCTGTCTAGTGGCCCTTTGACACCCGACAAATCCCTCAGGCCCTCAGTCTCCTCTTGTGTTAAATGAGGATGTCAGTTATTAGATCACAGATTGGAAGATCACATGAGAAAATGCCTTGGAAGAGTTTGGTTTTTGGTTTGTTTTTTTTTTCCCAAATAGGAATTCATGCTACTTTGTTCACTTTTGGGGAAGGAGGTCAGCACCCAGTTCGGGCATTTCTGCAGCTTCCTGAGCTCCGAGTGCTCAGATCTGGGCACAGTGCCGGGCTGTGCAGGGCTGCAGTGGACGTTGTTGTTGAAGACATGGAGGGCTGCGCCCACTTTGCTTGGAACCGCTTTGATTTTGTTTCCATGAACTGGAAGGAAGGCTGGAGGTCATCGGTCTGCACCTATGCCTCTGGTTACGCAGGAGGGACTGTCTGGTGCCGCATGAAAGCTGCCGTGGGGATGTGAGTGTTCCTGGACCCCAAGGCTGGTCTGCTGGGCAAGGGATGGAAGAGCCAACTGGGAACTCACAGGGCAGGCCTGGCCAACTCCAGATTATTATCTGCATGGGCATCACAAGCCCCCAACTCCGTAAAAATAACTTCACTGCCCTTATCTTACCGTTAGTTTATGAGACAATGTCTCCACAAGACTCCTGCTGAAAATACAGATGTGGTCCCAGGGGATGGTAGGTCCCACTGGATGGGAAGGTGCCACTTACTAGATGCAACTGGCTAACTGTTAAGGGCCGGGGGGATGGAGAGTGGAGCGGATTTGGGGTAATTTCTCCAGGAGCATTAACAAGCTGGGCTCAACAGAGTAGTGCCAGGGAACAGCGGACCCGGAGACAGGAGCTGTGAGATGTGCGTCTGGGGAAGACGTGGCAAACTCCACCACTTTGCCTCATTCTTTAAACTGAAATTTCAATGAGGTAATCATTTTGTAGATGCACACGGTGGTGAGGAATGATACAGAGGCCCTTTATATATACTTTCTCATGGTGGTGACACTGTGCAGAGCTAATGTCACGATCAGGATGTTGACATTAATGTAAGCCACAAACATTGAGGACTGACATGAGGACTTCCCCAGCTGTACTTTACATGGTGTGTGTATGAGGTTCTGAATCATTGTTTCAGCCCCGTAGGTTCACAAATCCACGGCACTGAAAGTCTGACTAATTTTAAGGTAATTAAGAATTTCGAAGTACAGCTCCCCTGATTTCCGCAGGTAGCGCAGTCATGTGAGGGGTCCAAGGAGGTCCTGTAACCCTACAGGTTAAGGCCCAGGTCACTTTGGTGACCATTCAATGTCACTCAGGTGCTATGTGTGAAAGTGCCACTGCCATCTGTCCCTTCTGAATCCTAGCTGAATTCCCTTTCTGTCCAGCCCAGCTGCCCCTCTCCCTGGGACAACCTAATAACGGAAGAATGACAGCCTGGTACAAGTGGCCCTAGCAGAGGAGTGTCAGCTCTTTTTGGCACTCTTTTATGGAGCTATCACAACATAGAAGGTATTATGTGAAATACCTGAGAAGCATTAGTCATTAATCAGTTACTACCTGCACTTTCCAGATGTGGGAAATGTCATTCTTGCTCTCAGGCCAGTGAAAGGTGGAGCCGTGACTCGAATCCAAGTGTGTCTGCCTTCAGAGCCCGGGCATGCTCAGCCCGTCACTGGAGGGTCTCTGGGGTTACAGGTGCACGGCGCAGCCCCACGCATGGGTCCTTCCCCAGTGCCCCCTTAAGTGGCTTTCTAGGCTGTTGGCCCAGTCTCCCTGCCTCCTGGGCAGCCGGCTCCATTTCAGGACTGTTGTCAGGGTTGTATCTCACAAGGGAGAGAATTTCCTTCTTCCAGCAGCATATGTAGGAATGTTTTCATAGGAAATGAGCATTATTGCCCCCAGGAATCAAACAAACTTCTGCAAAATCTACAAAACTCTAAAATATTTATTTGGTCTTTCAAGGACATCTGTGGGGCAGTTGGCCTGGGGATATGCCCAAAGAAATGGAGACTGTGTAGACAGGACCCTTGGTGTGAACACAGGGGATGGATCCAGTGGCCTGGAGTTAAGGCCTGGGGTGGAACTGGGGACTGCGGAGGCTCAGAGTGGACCTCCTAGTGCCGGGAGGCCTCGGCAGACGCCTGAGCTGCAGGTAGAAGGCTCATTTCCCAATCACCACATTCCCGTGCTCTCATTCAGCTGCACTGTTCCAAGTGGAGAAGAGGAAATGGGTCCAGGAGACCCTCGACATGTCCATGAGATACTCCTTGAGACTTTCTTGAATTCTCATCTTTGTGAACACCACCATGGCCCGTGATCTCCTACACATTAATCCGCAAAATGAGACTAATAGTGCACCCCGCCATGGCTTTTGTGTGAGGATCAGATGAAATCCCAGACTAGCTGGAGACAAAGTTTCCCAGAGAAGTGGCCGCCAGGCAGTCAGGCGGGCTCGTTCCCCCAGATTACCTGCTTCTCATTGTGGGAGCCAAATTTGTGCCTCAGCTTAATTTGAAAATGGTGGCATCACTCAGCCGTCAGAGGGAAGCTGAAAATAACCAAATCCCAACGGTAAAGTTTGCGTGCCATGGTTTTCTATGTCAACCAACATATTCTGAATATCTTCCATATTCTCTGAGTTAGAAGCCCCAGGTCTTTGCGTGGCAGCCACCAGTCTCAGCTTAAAAAGATGAATGGTCCAGAATAACTGTGCTTCGTTTTCCTTCCAGCTAATAATGAGCTCATCTCAGGGGCCTAATTCTCCCCGTTATCAATTATTTTCTGGGAGTAGGCAGGAATTATTGATTAGATCCTCAATCCTTGTCCCTTATGCCATCAGCAGGGCCACACAGAGATGCTGCTTCCCTGGGGCTGGAGTCATGCTGGGGACTGGGGGACGGGCTGCAGGTGGGCGGGATGTCAGGATTGTGGGCAAAGATCATGCTGCTTTTATCTCCCAGGGGATCTGCAAGAGGCAACAGCTTGTTAGATTAGAGAACGTGAGTCTTAGTCTTACCGTCTTCACTGCAGGGACAATGAGTGAGATTGGTATCGCAGATAACTGGGGAATGACAGGGTGGTCCCACACATACCGTAAGCTTCCGTGGGCGAGCCGGAACTCCACATCTGCACGTTCCCACCGGCTACGTGAGCCCCTGAACTCCCCGCATGGTGGTGATTAACCTCCTTGGAGGGTGCCCAGCGCAGGTCCCTGGGCCCTCTGAAGATAAGCCGGGGGAAGCAATGACGGGGTAGGGGGAGAGGCCAGAGGGCCGGCAGAAGGGCTCCAGAATGCTGTTCCTTGCAGGAAAGACGTGGCATTATCTCAGAACCATCTGGTGGCAGCAGGAACGAGAAGGGAGGAGGCTGTGAGCAGTGGTCACGTAGGCTGGCCTTGCCGTCTGCAGACACCCACGGTCAGTGATTTCCTGACAGAAGCAGGTCGGCTAACAGCCCAGACTCAGGAAAGAACGAAGCTTCAAGGAACGAGAAAGGATCTCAGCATCTGCAGGGCAAGAAATCTCTGAGCCAGCACGTGAAGTTTCCCAGGCCATGGGCAGAGTCCTGGGAGCTGGGGAGTGTTTGAGGGCACTGGACCTTTCAGTGTGAGATTTGACTACATTCAGGAGGACTGACCCTTCAGGAGCCTCAGGCGTTCCTGGTGTCCCAGGGCTCAATGTGACCCAAGTGTACGGCCCTTGTTTAGCCCCAATCAGTGGTAAGAGAATGGCTGGACTAGGGCCCACCTTTCAGATATCAAGATATTTGGTGGCTCTCTGGCTCCTCCAGATGAAGGGGAAGTCCGGGGACCCTGGGCCCATGTTCTTACACAGCAACATGTGGCTGGGAATTGAGTGACCACTGTCCCCAGAAGCCAGGCCCTAACTGCCCTCTCCAGTGCATTCTCTCCCTATCCACTTTACTCAAAGCCCCTCAGGCTGCTGTCTTTGTGACTCCTCTTGGTACAGTGCTGTGGCGTCACAGCTCACAGCAACCTCAAACTCTTGGGCTTAAGCGATTCTCTTGCCTCAGCCTCCCAAGTGGCTGGGACTACAGGCACCTGCCATGACGCCTGGCTATTGCTGTTGTTGCAATTGTCATTGTTTTAGCTGGCCTGGGCAGGGTGCGAACCCACCAGCCTCAGTGTCTGTTGCTGGCGCCCTACCCACTGAGCTGCGGGCGCCTCCCATGACTCCTCTTTTAGAAAACAACAAGAGAGAAGGCAAGGAAGGAGAGCTATGAATGGACAGGGCTTTGTCTCTGGCATCTGGCTGCCCAGAGGCATGTAATCGTATTTGCTTAATAACAGAGAGAGAATGGATGCCGCTCACTTGAAGCAGAGCAGATCTGCTGTCAATCCAGGCTGCCTGGTCTTGGACAGTGCCTGAGCTGTCTAAGCCTCTGTTTTCCTCCCCTGTAAAATGGGGCTAAAACGCCTACCTCTTGGGGGAGCCTGAGAGGGTAAATGCGGAGCTCTCAGAGCCCGCACAGCGCGCTTGCTGCAGATTTCCACAGCAGCCTGAAAGAATGTTCAGTGACAGGGCTGCGATCCGGGGGCCTTTGGCTGAGTAAACTAGAAATTCATTTGGTTAAGCAAGCATGAGAATTGCAGTGGGCTAGAAAGGAACCACAGATGGTAAGAAAACAGCGGTTCTCACGGCAGTGACAGGGCGTGGGGTGGGGATGGAGACCCGCTCCTCTCCGGAATTATCGGCTCTCAGGGCAATGGCAGGAATTGCAGCAGGGGACAGGGGCTGCTGGTGAGCTGTGGGGACAAAGGTAGGGATGTGAGCACAGGCTCTGGGGACAGACAGATGTCTGTGGTATGCTTTGTAGGCTGCTGAAGCCATTGGAGACCCTCGTCTCCTCCATCACCAAACAAAGTACATGGTATCTGCTCTTTGGGGTTCACTCTGATCAGTTAACACACAACCCATGTGAGCATGGTGGGAGATGCTCAGCAGACGGTGGGAGAGGGGAGACTCTGCCTCGAGGCTCCTGAACTTGGGAGCTGTCCTTCATCCTGTCACTTTGCTGTGTAAGCCGGGCCATCCACTTTCCTCCCAGTGACTTCCCTGTAAAGCGAGAACTTCAGCTTATGAGTTGACATGGGTGCTGCCCCGTGTCACCCAGAGCCCCTCACAACAGAAGCATTCCATGCCCCAGTGGCTGGGCGTGCGGCTGCTGATGGCACCCCAGTGCTCCTCTCAGCCGAGGACACCCACCTTGTTCCAGGCCCTTCCTTGGAAGCCAGACTGCGGGGGTAGGAAGGGCAGAGAGGTATTCTGGGGAATCTCTGAAGGGCCACTCCAGCTTTGGAGCTCCTGCAGGAGCAGCTAGAACCTCCGTTTCACGCCAGTCCTATGTCTCCTGTGCCCAGCCATGTCTCTACCCCCTTCCCGATGTTGTCCCTGAGAGCACTGTCCAAGCAGCACCAGCCACAGGTCTCCCGCGGGGGTCTGCTTCCAGGGCACTGGGGGTCGTCCCAGCTGCCGTCTCTGAGCTCACACTTCTTTCGGCTTGCTGTATGTAGTTGTATTATAAGGAACTGGCACGTATCACAGAAGAAGAAGGATGTCTTCCTGGGAAACCCTTAATATAGGTTTTTCAGAAAATTCTCTAGTGAGGATCTTTTTTTTTTGTAGAGACAGACTTTCACTTTATTGCCCTTGGTAGAGTGCCGTGGCGTCACACAGCTCACAGCAACCGCCAACTCCTGGGCTTAGGCGATTCTCTTGCCTCAGCCTCCTGAGTAGCTGGGAATACAGGAGCCCGCCACAATGCCCGGCTATTTTTCTGTTTTTGCATTTCTGCCGAAGCCGGGTTTGAACCCGCCACCTTTAGGATATGGGGCCGGCACCCTGCTTGATGAGCCACAGGCGCTGTCCTACTCTAGTGAGGATCTTAAAACAACATGAGACCAGGCAAATATTTTCTTTTTTTCTTCTTTTGACTTAAAATCTTTATTCATACTCTTACAGCAAAAGAATTACTTTACAATACATAAAATTTATTTATTTAAAAATAAATCCAGGTTAATTTGATATAATTTGAAGTGACTTTTCAAAATAACTGATTAAAAAATAATATGGCTGCTTTTCATAGAGGCAAATATTTTCAAGGAGGACACAAGCCAGTGGCAGACGTCACCTCCAGCTGCTGGGGTGGGATTTTGGAGCTTGGGGAGCAGCACTCCACAGGTCCGTCAGACACGCCTTCCAAGGGGCTCCACGGACTCGTGGAGGGAAAATCCTGCCTCGAGCTTGGGGTGCAGACGTCAAAGCTCTCCAGATTTCTCCCCCTCCCCCACCAGTGCTACATACAACTTCTGCAGAACACATATCTTCTCTCCAGATAAGGTGGGGGATGCCGCCACCAGTCCAGGGAGAGGAAGCTGTGAAATCCCTGGAGCAGGAGGGCCGGTCCTGTCCTGCAGCTTCTTCCTCCCGACTCGAGTCATTTCTGCGCTCAGCATGGTGAGCGGAGCCAGCCTTTCCCTAAAGAGATGAAGGCATCTGACCACAAAGCAGGAAAGCCCCAGACACCCGGTGCTCGGCCTTCCAAGTGTGGGCCAGGCCCCTCCAAAACCATGTGAGCAGAAGGAGCCAAGACTGCAGTTGGTGTCCGCGCATGCTGTCCTGGGACCCGACACCTAGCATCCTGGGAGCTCTTGTCTGGTTCAGAAGTGAAGCTGCAGGGAAGGAGGCCAAGTTCATTCTTCACAGAGACTCCCATGAGGGGAAGGAAAGCGCCCTGGCCAGGCTCATGGGGGCCAGGATGGGGGGTGGCCTTGGGGTCGGAGCAAGTGAGCAGAGGAGAAAGAGGTCCTTCCACAGATCTTGGGGCAGAGTGTCTGTCAGATATGGGGGAGGCATTCAAAGGAGGCAGGGATGTGTCTTAAAGCCAGAAAATTGACTTAGTGCAGGGCCAGCCCTCCACAAGGTGACACATTGAGGTCACACACTGAGGGTCCAGTCCAGGGGATCACACACTGTCCAGTGCAGGGCCCGCTGTCCAGGGGATCACACACTGGGTGTCCAGTGCAGGGCCTGCTGTCCAGGGGATCTCACACTGTCCAGTGAGCGTCCTCCCCCTCATGGGAGTCTCTGTGATGTCCAGGGAATCTCACACTGTCCAGTGCAGGGCCTGTTGTCCAGGGGATCTCACAGTGAGCGTCCAGTGCAGGGCTAACCCTGGGCAGGAACCCAGGACTGATCTGTCCGCACCTTCATTCTCCAGGGTGACAGATTCAGAGGCACCAATGGAGAGAGTCTTCAGGCCGGTGTCCTCAGGAGCCGGTTTAGGAGGTCCTGCCCGACAAAGGGCACCTCGCGCCTGCAGTTGTCACTGTGTCCAGACGGGGTAACTGCCTGTGTCTGAGTCTGACTGGCTGTCATCAATAGAAAAGGACTGTCCTTCCCTGCCCACGAGCCAAGCCAGCTTATTCCAGTCCCTCTTGAATCTAGTGGGCATCAGGTTGTAAACAGTGCAAGGCAGCCCCAGAGTTGTTTTCCTTTGTTATTAATGCCATTGTCACCATACATTTTGATTAACTGAGTCCCTACTGTGCTGGTGAGCACGGCCCCTGTGTCAATCAGAATTAACCTTATGGGGTGGAAATGGTGGAGGAGAAAAGGAAAGTGAGGTCGGAGCAACATGGCAGCCAACAAAGCTGGTTACCAGGGGCATGAGGGAACCCCTGGGGTCTCCCAGGAATCTCTGGGCACTCTGTCCAGATCACGCAGGTACTCTCTCCAGAACACGGGCACTCTCTCCAGGACCATGTACACTCTTTCCAGGATCATGTACACTCTCCAGGAGCATGTACCCTCTCTCCAGGACCACGAGCACTCTCTCCAGGACCACCTGGGTCCTTTTGGGCAGTGGAGGTGAGAGTAGTCACCATGTATGTTGGGGAGCCCTTCTGAACTCACTCCTTGTCAAAGTTTTGTGTTTTTCTCTAAAACACTTTCCACATCTTTCTCCACCTCTGCGCCAGGATTTCCTTGTGTCAAATCATGGAAATTTCAATTCTTTCCCCTTATCATGGTCCTAGAGTGGGAGTTTGTCTCTTCAATTCTGTCCAAGTATGCTCCTGTGTGCCCAGAACCCACTGAGAACACCCATCACTGGCCACGCGCGTCCAGAGGAACCTCTCGAGAACTTTCCTCAGAAGATTGCTGGGAACGATTCTACTGACATTCATCCTATTCTGCGGAGCAGCCTGCACCTCCCCAGCCCTGAACACAGGAGTTGGCTTCCTTCCAGGCTTCCTTCCTTCCCTCTTTTCTTCCTTTCACCTTCTTTCTTTCTTTTTCTTTTTCCTTTTATTTTTTTGCTGTTTTTGGCCGGGGCTGGATTTGAACCCGCCACCCTGTACCCTAGTCCTTGGGCCACAGGCGCTGCCCTCCTCTTCTTTCTTCTGCCTTCCTCTGTTTCTCCCTCCTGCCTTCCCTTCTTTTCTTTGCTTTGTCTTGTTTCATTGCTTTGAGGTCTCAGCTGTCCCATTCTCCACCTTGTGTTCTCGTCTGTCTGAGCCTCACCCTTTCTCTCTCAAGTGCCCATCGTGACTTCTATCATCCGTCTCAGTCCTAACACCCAAGTCATCACTGCCCACAGGACAGTTCTAGGTGCTTAGACACTGGCGTCAGGCAGGACTGGCTTGGAGCCGATGTTTGCCACTGACCTCAAGACCTTAGGCCTGAAAGGCAGGTGCTGAGGCTTCTAACAGGACGCAGTGCCGACCTCCGCGGTGAGGGGGCGCTGACGTGTGAACGTGCACCGTGCACGCATGCGCCAGGTTCTGCGGGCTCTTTGCGCACCGACTCCCTGCATCAGTGATGTAACCAGACTGCTCCTTTTTTGCAGTCTTGTTGAGAGTATTTGTTTATTTGCTCATTTCAGATGTAATTCCATCACTTCCTATTTTTGACTCATCTATAAACACAGCACAGCTAGCTTCTCTGTTTTCATTTAATATGTTATTTAAACATATATTGTAAAGGCTAAAGGCAAGAATAGAACACCAGGAAAACAGTGATAACCTTTGCATGTTAGAACACTAGAGAGTTTTTGGGATATTTGGGTGGTTGGAATCTCCGAGGGTGGGACCAGATGTTGATGTGTTTCAACAGGGGGCCTGTTTGTTCTGACAGTTGACGGGGACCGTGGATCCCGCGTCCAGGAGTTCTGTCTAGACTAATCTACCTGAATGGATCTGGGTGAAGTGATTACACACGGTGAGTCTGCCTGTGTGAGCATTTCACCCACATTTTCGGTGATTACCCAGCGGTCCAATCCCCTCTGGCATCAGAATACACCACTTAGCACGCTCCTGTTCAGAGCACCCTCGTTACCCTGACAGAGGAAAGCTAGCTCCTGGTGAGGGCTGTTTCCATGATCACATGCTAGAAATAGGCTCTAGGGTTTTTCCCAAATTAATTGCAAAAATTAGTAATTTCTGAAATTCACCTTTTTTTGAAAATTAGAAACTATTTCCAGTCTTCTAGAATCTTACACCATACTCTTCAAGTAACATTGAAAAAATGGCCTATAATCCTAGTGCTTTGGGAGTCTGAAATGGGAAGATCGATGGAGCACAGAAGTTTGAGAACCCTGTCTCATTAAAAATTAAAAATAAAAAACATTAACCAGGCATAGTGGTGCACTCCTGTAGTCCCAGCAACTCAGGAGACTGAAGCAGGAGGATTACTTGAGCCCAGGCGTTTGGGGAGTGTGGTCAACTATGATCAGGCTGTATTCTAGCTTGGGCCACATACAAGACCATTTTGTTAAAAAACTTATTAATTAAACAAATATCTGTAGGCTCCTTCATCACACCTGTAAGCATCTCGGTTCTATCCATTATAATCCATGTGTATTTGCAGGCTCAGAGTTAATTATGTGATCTTAATGCTCTTTTTCCGCATCTGGCTTCTTTCCAGTTGTATTCATGGATTAGTTATTCACTCAGCCATTCACTCAGTCCTGCTGCAGATCAGCTCTGCTCCCAGACTACTGGGAAGATAAACCCTGGTGGCAGCTGGGACTCCGTTCCCCGCCACTCTCCCTGAAGAAACCTCTTCACCACCTTCTCCTCCACTTCAGCCTCTCAGCTCTCTCGCCTTCCCCTGTGAGAGAATTGTCCTGTCCTTTCCTGTTTGCAGGCTCCTGGGTGGATGGTCTAAAATTGGTTCAGCGTCTAATGTCTAGTGCCACAGTTTAATGCCCTCTTCTTTTAAGTTTTGGGTTAGTAGGAGGATACACATGATTAGGTGTATAATCATGACGCATTATTCATGTGTCAGGTGAAGTCTAAAGTCTGAGATGAGTTGTGTTCCTCACCCAGGGAGTGTGCTGTACACCCCGCATTGCACCCAATAGGTGAAAACACACTTCTCCCTTCTTGAATTTAATTGTTATTTTCTCTGATGTAGGCCTGTAGCTTTAATCTACTGGTTTCCAGTTAGAACTGATAGGATGCTTGCTTTTCCATTCTTGGCATACTTTACTTAGGAGAATGTTCTCCACAACCATCCAGGTAAATACCAAAGATGCAAAGCCTCCATCTGTTTTATGGCTGGATAGTATTCCATGGTATACATACACCACAGCCCTTTGATCCATTCAAGGCATGATGGGCACTTGGGTTGTTTCCACAGATTGGCAACTGTGAATTGAGTTGCTGTACACATTTGAGAGCAGATGTTCTTATGGTAAAATGATTTTTTTTTCTTCTGGATAGATACTTAATAATGACATTGTGGGATCAAATGGGAGGTCAACTTTTATTTCTTTGAAGATTCTCCATACTTCTTTCCAAAGAGGCTGTACTTGCTTGTGGTCTCACCAACAGCGTATTAGTGTACCCCTCTCACACCCACACCTGAGTCTACAGCTTTGTGATGTGGGCTGTTCTCACTGGGGTCAGGTGATCTGTCAAAGCAGTTTTGATTTGCACTCCTCTGATGATCAGGGAGGATGAGCATTTTTTTACGCCTTTGTTGGCAATTCATGTATCCTCTTGGGAAAAGGTTGTCACGTCACTTGTCCATTGATTGATGGGGTTATTTGCTCTTTCCTTGTTAATATGCTTGAGTCTTTTGTATATTCAGGTCGCTAGCCCTTTGTCTGATTTGACACATGGGAATGTCTTCTCCTATGCTGAAGTTTGTCTACTTGCTGATTATGTCCTTAGCTGTGTGGAATCTTTTAATTTGATTAGGTCCCATTTATTTATTCTTGTGGTTCTGTGTTTGTCAGTGGGGACCTCTTCATGAGTGTGGAACACCCTCTCCTGCTACTGAGATGATAGCCCCTTTACCAGACCTGTCAGTGCAGGGCAAAGCCTGCCTCTCTGTGCTCTACTGAAGCTCTATTGCACAGTGTTCAGACTTAGAGCCAGCCTATGTTCTCCAAAACACAGCTCCCTGCCCTGGAAGGTTGATTCAACACAGCCTACGTGCTTATTGTCAGGAACCTGTGCTAGGAGTTTTCACTGTACACAGAAAACTAGTCAAAAATCGGATGTGAAATAAATCAGCTTTTCTAAGTTTTCCTTTCTGTTCACTCTAAACTTTAAATATTCCATAATTATAGTCCCACAAATCCCTTTGTATACTGAGGAAGTTTCTAATTATGAAGTTCATTAGGTACTGGATTGTTATGCATTTAACTCCTATAATTCTCACTAAATCCTCTCAAAGGTAGGCATGGTTACATACATTTTACAGCTTGGGAAGCTGAATTTTGAGTTGCTAAGTAAACCGCCCAAGTTCTAGCAATACCAAGGGGCAGAGTTGTGACTCCAACTGGGGCATCTGATGACCCAGGCTCTGTTCTTCACACAGCCTGAGCTGGCACTCCAGGCTCCAGCCCAGTCCACTCCTGTGTCATTAGTGGGTAACATTCCTGTGGGAGTTCCTACTGGACATTCCTAGTAGTACTCACTCTCACAGAGTGCTCACACCATTCCTGCAGAGTGCTCACATGCCATGCCGGCAGAGTGCTCACACTGTTCCTGCAGAGTGCTCACATGCTGTTCCTGCAGAGTGCTCACACTGTTCCCGCAGAGTGCTCATATGCTGTGCCGGCAGAGTGCTCACACACCGTTCCCACAGAGTGCTCACACTGTTCCTGCAGAGTGCTCACACTGTTCCTGCAGAGTGCTCACATGACATGCCTTCAGAGTGCTCACACTGTTCCTGCAGAGTGCTCACACTGTTCCCACAGAGTGCTCACACACTGTTCCCACAGAGTGCTCACACTGTTCCTGCAGAGTGCTCACACTGTTCCCGCAGAGTGCTCACACTGTTCCTGCAGAGTGCTCACATGACATGCCTGCAGAGTGCTCACACTGTTCCCGCAGAGTGCTCACACTGTTCCCACAGAGTGCTTACACGCCGTGCCCGCAGAGTGCTCACATGCCGTGCCTGCAGAGTGCTCACACTGTTCCCGCAGAGTGCTCACACTGTTCCCGCAGAGTGCTCACACACTGTTCCCGCAGAGTGCTCACATGACTGTTCACACAAAGTGCTCACACACTGTTCCCACAGAGTGCTCATACTGTTCCCGCAGAGTGCTCACGTTGTTCCCACAGAGTGCTCACACACTGTTCCCGCAGTGCTCACACGCTGTTCCTGCAGAGTGCTCACACTGTTCCTCCAGAGTGCTCACATGACATGCCCACAGAGTGCTCACACTGTTCCCGCAGAGTGCTCACACGCTGTTCCCACAAAGTGCTCACACACTGTTCCCTCAGAGTGCTCACACTGTTCCTGTAGAGTGCTCACACTGTTCCTGCAGAGTGCTCACACTGATCCCGTAGAGTGCTCACACTGTTCCTGCAGAGTGCTCATATGCCGTGCCCGCAGAGCTCACACACCGTGTCCACAGAGTACTCACACGCTGTTCCCACAAAGTGCTCACACACTGTTCCCACAGAGTGCTCACACTGTTCCCGCAGAGTGCTCACACTGTTCCCATAGAGTGCTCAGACTGTTCCCACAGAGTGCTCACACTGTTCCCGTAGAGTACTCACACTGTTCCCACAGAGTGCTCACACTGTTCCCACAGAGTGCTCACACTGTTCCCGCAGAGTGCTCAGACTGTTCCCGTAGAGTACTCACACTGTTCCCACAGAGTGCTCACATGCTGTTCCCGCAGAGTGCTCATGCTGTTCCCATAGAGTGCTCACATGCTGTTTCCGCAGAGTGCCCACACCGTTCCTGCAGAGTGCTCACACTGTTCCCCCAGAGTGCTCATGTGCTGTTCCCGTAGCCACTTGACATCTCTCAGTTTGCAGGAGGGCTGAGCTGCCATCCCTTCGCAGTATGATGGGCACCGACCACATGTTGTTATTGCATAATACAACACAGTGTCTTACAGTAGCCATAACCCAAATTGCTTGAATTTCACAGCTCCTGTCAAAACCCTTTTTCTTTTTATTTAAATCCCTCACCATTCTCTTAGAACAAAGACCAATTCATGTGCTCACCAATGTTCTACTTGCCCTGCCCCTTCCTGCCTCTCCACTTCCATCTTGAACCGCTTTCTTTTTTTCTGTGCTGTGGACACAGAGAGCATCTCTCGGTTCCTCAAATAATCTATGCTTCTTCTTTCATGGGGCCTTTGCACAAGCTGTGCTTCCTCCGTTACATCCAGCCTGCCCTCCTGCACCTGGCTGGCCTCTCTGTGTGCTGTCTCTCGAGCTCCTGTTTCCCCTACTGTCATTGGTAGCCACCGGCCTTTGTGAACACACTGGAATGTGTCATTATTTAATCAATGCCTCGTCTGGCACACGGTAGGCAGGCTATCAGCAGACAGAGGGAGCACACTCTGCACACTCTGCACACTCCGATGTCTGCACACTCTGAACCACTACAGCAGTGAGCCGACAGCTTTCTCTGTGCTTTGAGCATTGAAAGCACCCACTATAACTAAATGTGCAGACGACAAGGTCAGAACATCACGTGTCAGAGAGTGGCAGCCTCCTTCCCGGGTGGTCCCCTGGGCACACGCAGACACGTGCTGTCTGATTGCACTGTTCTGTTTCCACCCAGGGGCTATGGACACCACCATGGGGCAAGTGGAAGTGCTGGTGTCAGCCTGGGGTTTGAATCCCAGCGCAGACCCTCCAGCCGTGCAGAATGTCACGTGGCTCAACTTCTGTATTCCTCGATTTCCTCATCTGTAGACTGCTGTGGAGACAGCAGGGAACATAGACCCAAAGTGCCCACCTGGCTCAGGGTCTGACTTACCAACAAGAATTCTCTTCCTTCCCGGAGGTAATACCTGCTCAGACAACAGTGCCTTTTCTGAATCAAGTAATATACTTTAAGTGGCTGAAACCATGCCATGGCATTTTGTCCTAAGCAGCCCCCCCCCCCACTAACAACCCATTTAAACTCATAAGAGCTTTAGGAGGCATGTCCTGGTACTATCAGCCCCATCTTACATGTGAAGAAACTCAAATTCAGAAAGGTAAAATAACTTCTCCAAGGTCAGCCCACGGCTAATGCCCCCAGTCTGGAACCCTCTGATTCATCGCTCCGGAGCTCCCTGGTGCTGTCTCAGCCAGAGAACCAGCAAGGTCTCACGGGCAAGAGGAGCACTTTCTTTCAAAAGAGGAAGTCTCCCGTTCTCTGGGGGGCCTTGGTCAGTTCAGTTCTCTGTTCTCTAAAATGAGACTGAGTTGGTGTGCCATCAGGGTGACACCCAGAGAGGGACAGAAGGAAAGCCCCTGCACCCACCTGGCACTGGGCACATGGGGGCTGTTCCCTCTTGCCTCACACCAACCTTTCCCGTCAACACAACTAGCCTAAGGTAATGCTTCTCTCTTCTTATAAAAGTGTAATCTTTGTGCTTTCCCTCCAATTACCTGGACTGGGTAAAGAGACCGTTGGCCTTCGGCCAGCTCTAGAACTTCTGGAACAGAAATTGTTGACACTAAGCCCACACTAAGCTGGAAACTCCCAGAGGGGATAACTGCAGGCTCTGACCCAGCAAAGATTTCCCCTGAATTCTCCAGAGTTTCGACACATCTGAGGTCCATAGAGAGAAAAGCCCACGGTTCCGGAAACAGAGTCCAGCAGGAAGGAGGGGGCTCTGTTCCCCTGAAAGAGAGGCGGTCTCTGTGATTGAGTTTACAAATGTGGTCCAGCCAGACAGCCCTGAACTTCAGAACTGCCATGAATGTTGCTCTGAAACCTGTCCCCAGCTCCCCAGCAGCACACAGCACCCCAGAGCTGTCTAGAGTTAGGGTTTTCAAAAGAAGCAAATTTTTCCGACACTGACCTTTGGAGCTCAGAATCTCCCTCCTCTGTAAAGGAGAAGTGTCTGCCCAAGGTGACATCAGGACACATCTGGGCACTCTCAGCCCCAGGGAAGGGTCTGTGGCTGCACCATGCCTCAGTCCCCATCCAGGACCAGGAGCAGAACAGTCACCTCCCTTGGTTGTGTGAAAACGCAGAGAAGTGACAGGTGTTCCGAGCCAGGCCCAACCCCAGCCCCTGTCCCCTCTCGGCGAGTGGTATCCAGGCTCACAGGCCCAGCAGTGTGCAAGGGTCCACGTGGGCCTCCTGCTCAGGGTCACATGGGAAAGAGGGGAGAGGCAGGAAGGAAGGTCGCGGGGACCCTCCATCCCAGCTCTCTCCCCGTATGAAAAGATTCTCTCCAGTGCTGGAGCCTCAGTTTCCTACTCTGTACCATGGAAGGACAAAACTGTATGGAGAGTGTTGTGGGTATGGGCTGTGAAAACACCTCCCTCCGATTCTCAGCTTCACTCCACCCCCGAAGACTCTGCCCCATTAAGTTGCCCCCGACCCCCATCCCTTGGGTGTTCTGGGCTCTGAAAGGCTTTCTCAAGCCACAGAACGTCCCCGTGGGATAGAGGCTCAGGGCCGTGTTCTACCCTGGGTCAGTGTGGCCAGTAAAATAAGGGCACGTCCCAGGTTAGTGTGAGACCTGGGGTCCCATGGCAGCAGGTGCACAGGGCAGGGGGCACTGGCAGCTGGGGACACTTGAGCTGGGGAAGACAGCCTGGGGTGTGGGGGCAGGCAGCAGGCGGGAGGTAAACAGCACTTGTTCTGCCTTGGTTTAACTTGGGGCCTTTCATGGGTGATTCAGCTTCTCCTTTGCCGATGAGAGAGCTTGACCCCCTCCTCATGGGGCCTGGGGAGAATTAAGAGGGAAGTTCATGTAGGGAGACTGAGTGCCTGCCACTTACCCCTTTTCTCTCCTCTTCCAATACAAGTACAAAAAACAGCCTGGGTCCCAAGAAGGTGGAAAGATAAGATTGCAAAGCTAACAGTAATACTGAGTACTATTCACGCCCTCAGCAATATGTCATTTTATCACCTCGGTAGCCCGTGAGAAGGTACTTTTATTGTCCCCTTTACACAAGAGGAGACTTGGAAAGGGCCAGTGACTTGTGCACCACCGCGGGAAGGTGGTGGGGCTGGCCCTGACCATGGCCTACTGTCTTCCAGGTTCGTCTGCCTCCCGAGTCTGACTGTTGTGGGGACTGAGCTCTAACTATCAGCCAGGTGGTTGTGGGCCTGGCCTCCGGAGTCTTTTCTCACAGCCGACAGCTCTCTAAGCATCTGTCACTGCCTCTCCTGGGGCCTCCACTTTGCCCTTTCTTTTGAAGCCAGTGTCTCCTGTTAGCTGGCCTCTCTGAGTCACGTGATGGGACGTGGAAATGGCCCTAGCAACATCAACACCCAAGGATGCCCAGGGTGGCCAGACTGGGGCTTGGGCATTTGGTGAATCCGGCTGTGGCCTCCCCAGGTACGCGCTTCCCAGCTGGATGGGGGGGGGCAGGTTGGCTCCTCCCAGCAGTTGACAGCTCTGCCTCTGCAGGGGCCTGTGCCCTGCTGCCCACCCCGCTCCCCCCGGGCCCCCCCCCCCCGTCCCCCCCCCCACCCCCCCGGCGCCCCCCCCCCCGCCCCCCCCCCCCCCCCCACCCAACCCACCACCGCCCCCCCCACCCCCCCCCCCCGGCCCCCCCGGCCCCCCCCCCCCCCCCCCCCCCCCCCCCCGCCGCCCCCGCCCCCCCCCCCCGCCACGCTCCTCGCGTGGTGATTGCGCGGGTGGGGGCGGGCCCGGGGCCCGGGAGGGGGGCGTGGGCGCGCCGCGGGG
>CAUYRH010092210.1:0-38969 GCA_963574655.1 Perodicticus potto | reverse complement strand
GTATAAAATATAAAAAGCAAAATTATTTTCAAAGTAATAACCAAACTTTTCCTGGATTATATTTATTACTATTTGTCTTAACCTATTATGTTTTAATTTTCTCTTTGTTTAAATGCAAAAAATAGTCTTTTTTTTTTTTTTGAGACACAATCTCACAATGTCATTCTCCGTAGAGTGCCGTGGTGTCACACAGCTCACAGCAACCTCAAACTCTTGGGCTTAAGCGATTCTCTTGCCTCAGCCTCCCAAGTAACTGGGACTACAGGTGCCTTCCACACGCCTGGCTTTTTTTGTTGTAGTTGTCATTGTTGTTTAGCTGGCTCAGGCTGGGTTCAAACCCGCCAGTCCCAGTGCATGTACCCAGCGCCGTAACCATAGTCTTTTAAAACAATGTAAATAGAAAAGTGTTGAATAAACTGATAGTGTACAACTATAATTAGTAAGAAGCCCAGCACCACTAAGGAAAAGAATTAGGCAGGTAAAAACTGAATCAAAGGTAAACGAAGCCATCTCTGATGAATAAGCAAATGTGACTTGTGCATTAAAAAAACTGAGGTAGAAATGCCCAAAGAGCTGTAGAGTGAACATAAGCAGAAAGCCTCAAGAGGGATAGTGCTGAGGATGGGAGATGGGGAAATAAAAAAAGAAAGGTTTGGGATAAGGATTGCTTGTGAGTCTTGTAATATTTGTAACTGATTTGAGGTTCAACCAAAATGTTGAAAGCCCATGCTTGAAAAGCCTAGAAACAATGATTTAGGACACAACAGAAAGAAATTTAACTATGTGTCCAGAGTGTACTAAAATGCTGCTCTCCCGTGTATCATATCTAATTTTTACATCAGTTCTTTGAAGGGCAGAGTATGATTAGTTATAGTTTGACAGATGGAGAAAATGAGGCACAGAGGGAGTTGAGAACATGTGGCAAACTATATAGCAATTAATTGGAGGCAAACTCAGATCAGGGTTATCATTTTTAATTTCAAAGTAGTTGGGGGATAAAGAGAAACACAACCAACCTTCTATTGCTATAGATGCAAACTCTTAGGGCCTGGGTTAACTGTCAATACATTTTTAGAGTTTCTTGGTTGAATTGGTTAAGAGAAAGGAGTTTAAAATGGTGGCAGTTAAGTTGAGGTAGTTTATTACAGTTGAAAAATGTGGGTTATGATAGGCTTCTGTTCTTAGGCAGGGAGCTCAGAATGGACGGAGGACTCATGGTGACAGCTAATGTAGCAAATGGGCTTATGAAGGGACTGCAAAGGTAGAGACGGGTTATTTGGCCCTTTTAATTACCATTTAACACTCACTTTGTATAGGATCGATCCTGTGTCAGGATCCCCACAGTCTGCAGAGATTTGATTTTTAACTCCTTTTTTGGGGAGGAAAATTTTTAGGGGCTATTCTTAGACTCTGGCATAGTAGTTGTTGATATATTAGTCTTTGTGAATGGGAAAAGAGAATAAAACTACTCTGAATTGTTAAGAATATAATATTCTTAAAATGGCATGTTTATGTTTACAGAGTAAATCTCAAGGGAAAATTAATTATATGTCTATAGTTCTTGAAGTTAAGTAGGTTAAGTAGGGGAAAAGCATGATTTAATTTTGTTTTATTGCTGGCCAAATCTCCAGGCTGGCCATTTTTTCCTTTTAATAAAAATGCTATGGTTCCTTGTCTTCCTATTAGCTCATAGTTGAGAGCTCTGTTAAGTTGTCTGTGAGACGGAGTATGTTAGGCTTGCCTGATTAAAATTGTTCACAAGAGATCAAGCAGACAAGGGACTTTTAGCATAATTAAAAAAGCACTGCTAGCCTTCAAAGATGAGATTTCAGAGATTTTTGAATTTATATCCACCTGTAGGGAAGTGTGTTTATGTAATTAGTTTCTAGTTCTCTCGTGAACCCTTCTTATTTAATTCACGCATGGTGTCCTTTCATTTTATGGATTATTATCTCTCTTACAGGAGACACAAGAAATACGTAAAGCCGCTAAGACTTGAATGAACCAAAATGTTTCACCTGAAAGATCACAATGTGATAAGTTAAAAAATCAGTAAGCATTTTTGTTAACCTGTGTGTTTATAAAAGGAAATGCAGGAGCTAAGTTAAAAGTAGCAATAGGAAAAGTGAAAATAAATTATATATCCTATGTTCTCAGGCTAACCTGAGAAAATTATATCGGCTTTGGGAAATAGAGTCCTTCTGTTTAATGTATGTTTTAGCCCGAAGTTTTTATTTTTGTCTTTTCATTTTGCAGTTTCTAAACTTTGCATTGCTGGGCTGTGAAATCATTCAGTTATTATTCCCATTGTACTTTCTTGTTTCAGGAAAAAAAATGATTATACTTAATGTGGTTTAAAATTGCTGCTTCTTTTGTCCTTTTGAAGCAAAGTCCACTGCTATAGATTGTTTGAGTACTTTATAGAGTTCTTCAGGATTTTTTCCTATGTGTGTTTTTTAAGAAACTTTCGGTCTTCAGAAAGGAACCCTTTTTAGCATAAATCAAAATGTTATTGCTGTAATGAGGCAGCATCTTAGAAAAAAATTATCAAGGTGTGAACTTTTTCACCTACATTTTTAAGGCATTTATTTCATAGACTAAGGGCATCTGACATGTGAACACTTCTTTAGGGAAGGCATTTTTCTTAACGAATAAGTAATGCTTTGTTTTCCCCCCAAAGATTGCTTTAGAATATTTCTTATGTAATTAAAATAATTTTTCCATTAACTGAGAATGGTTCTCAAAGCTTGTTGACTTTTTTTTTTTTTTTAGGTCCATCTTATTTTGCATTTCTTAAAAAGAAGTTAATTCTAGCTTGATTTTAGCATAAAACTATAGTGTCCAACAAGAGTCCAAATTATTTCCACATTAGGTCTTGGCAAGAGAATAAGATGGTAAAAGAAGTCCCTCAAACCAAAATGCACCTTCAATTACTCATATTAAGACTGATTTTAGGAAACAGAATTGAGGAGAAAAAGAACTTGAAATTTTAAATGGTAGGAACTTTTT
The DNA here is from genome assembly GCA_963574655.1 of Perodicticus potto. Classification (NCBI taxonomy): domain Eukaryota; kingdom Metazoa; phylum Chordata; class Mammalia; order Primates; family Lorisidae; genus Perodicticus; species Perodicticus potto. The sequence goes on along the minus strand of CAUYRH010092210.1, from coordinate 35,960 downwards.
TTTTTTGATGTCTCATTATTTGCAGTAGGAGAGCACTAAACAAGGTCACATCTTGAAATAGTAAAATCTGTGAATAGTTTTGTTTGTGGGAGGAGGTCACAAAAAGGTATTTCCTCTGGCTTGCTTCTTCTTGACAAGTAATCAGAGTTGTTTATAGATCCCCTGGTATCCAACAGTTTTATACTCTTAAGAATGAATTTGTGCACATTACTTTTGATTAAATAAACAGTTTTAATATGACTATACAATCAAGTAGAATAGATAATAGTAGCTTCAATTAAGACATAGTTTAGGATGAAATCATATAGAATTAATAAGGTGTAGTGTATAGAGTGATTGTGGTAACTAGTATATTTTTGTCATACACAGTGTTGTTTCTTTTATGTATCCCCTAAACCCTTAATTCAGACCTTGGTTAGTATGTCCATTGTTTTGTTTACTCATTCACCTATCCATCATCCATCCAGTCAGTCAATAGATGTTTACTGAAACTTTCCCATACCTCAAGCACTGGGCTCCGGTGCTGGAGATATAAGGGATGAATAATGGTGTTGAGTAGATGTTTTTGTGAGAAACAACCTCACAGGTAAATAATTACCAGTGTGAATGGAGTGATGCACCTACAAAAGAAGATACATCTAATTGTGGCTAGAATTTCAGAGAAGACTTCAACTGAGGAAACCGTATTTAAACTGATTCTGGAAAGATAAAAATTTATTCACCAGGCCAAAAATAAGAAAGGCCATGTAGAAAAGTAAGAACAACAAGTGCAAATGCATTGATTTTTTTTTTTAAGAATTTTAAAATATTTTAGTTTGTGTATAGGAGAAAAAAATTTGAAATGATGCTTGAAAAGTAGGCCGGAAGGTTTCCTATTCACCATGATGACAGAGTTATACTAGTACATTACCTGTAGTGTTGCAAGGCTCTGAAGGCATTGAAACGGAATGTGTGACTCCAGAAAATCTTGGCTGGGAAACAGGAACTATTTGGAGAGGGCAGAAAGAGACTGTCTATAGTGATCGTCAGATGGCCCCTGTTTCTTCAGTGAACTAATAGGCAATCTAATATGATTGGGTTATGGAACCAAACAGACTTGACTTCAGATCTTAAATCTGATAATCCCCTTAACTTCCCTCAGCCTAAGATTTTTTTCTTTGTAAAATAGAAATAATAGGTATTTTGAATGATTAAGTTCATATATTCAAGATGTCTTATTTAAATTTCTAGGCCCATAATAGATAGTCAATAAATGGTAGCTATTATTTTTATGTATTAAACTCTTTAGGGCTTAGAATTGCATAGTAAACATAAATACTCCCTCTCTCAAGACTTTTTTCATAATTTTATAAACAGAAACAAAAAGATGTATTTATTAAAAAACTATGTTTATCTATAAACATAGAAGCTTTACCTATAAAGCTTTATTTATTGTTTTGTCTATGTGAAAGGGAGCCCTGTTGAAGACATACAAGTATGTTCATTTAATCTTGCTCACATGCTCCCAAATACTTCAAACCTTTCGAAATATTTGGCATCAATAGCTGTAAATTTTAATAAATATACCTTTCTTTTACAGTACAAACTTTATTCTGTTTTTCCTTCTAGTACAGTTAAAGATCAAGAACTACTGTCTTGTATCCCAAATGAGAATTTCTCCTAGTACATCACTTAACAGGTGTTGGGTTGAGTTTATGCTTAACCTCTGTGACTAAGGGAGGACAAAGCAGTCCATTCTTACAAAGCAGACCATTCCATGTTTCGACAGCTCCAATTGTTAGTATATTCCACTTGTATATCTGATGCGGCTTCCTTTTTATTTCTACTTTGTGGCCATTAATACTCTCTGAATCCGCACAGACCCAATTTAATTAGTCTCTTTACTTGCTATGCCATCAGCTGTCTGCAAAAGCCTATTCCCTTTTTTTTTTTTTTGGTGTTTCTTATTTCCAGATTTAATGTATTCCCAGGTTTTCCAGGTTTTGTGATTTTTAATTTTTTTAAAATTAAAAACATCTTGGTTTAAGAATGTTAGATATAAAATAAGTTGTACATAAAGCATATACTTCGATAAGTTTTGACATTGTATCCAGGAAAAGACTTAGATATTAATAATGTAGATGAAAAGTCTCAAAACCCATTAATAAAATGAAACAACCTAATTAAAACCAGGCAAAAATTTGAACAGCCACCAGAGAAGATATAAAGTTCACAACCAGAACAGTGAATCTATATACCCCCAGTTTCCCTGTGCTCCTTTACGTTCTCTTCTTTCTCTCCTTGCTCCATCAAGCTTGATCCTATTTCTACCCCTGGAATTACTCTTCTGTTTTCTGTCACTATAGTTTATAATTCCTAAAACTTTGTAAAAATGAAATCATAGAGTATATATTTTTTGTATGACCTCGTCACTTACTATAATTATTTTAAGACTTACCCATATTGTTGCCTGTAACAGTAGTTCATTTCTTTTCGTTGATGAATAGTATTCCATCATATTGAAATGCCACAATTAATTCATACATTCATTTGTTGATAGACAATTTGGTTATGTCCAGTTATTAACTATTATGACTAAAGCACATATGAATCATTGATGTACATTGGACAAATACTTTCTTTTGGGTAAATACCAAGGAGTAGAATGATTGGGTAATGTGGAAAGAATATGTATAATTTGTAGGAACTCTCAAGCTGATCACTCCATTTTACGTTCCTGCCAGCATTGTATGAAAGTTCCAGTTCTTCTCCATCCTTACCAATTGTTGATATGATCAGTCTTTTAAATTATAGTCATTCTGATGGATGGATGGTGGTTTCTCTTTGTGGTATTAATTTACACCTTTTTAATGGTTGGTATGTTGAGCATCTTTTGCCTACTTGTAATTAGGTTGGTGTTTTATTAATGAGTTGAGAATTCTTTATCTGCATTATTAATATAGGTCCTTTATTGGATATAAACTTTGCAGATTTTGGCCTGTTTTTTCATTCCTATGAAATCTTTCAAAGAACAGAAAGTTTAAATTTTGACCAAGTCTAATTCATCAGTTTTATCTTCTGTAGATTATCCTGTCGGCATCAGATCTAATAAATTTTGCCTAATTCAAGGTCAAAATATGTTTGTTTTTGTTTAGAATCTTTATGCTTTTACTTTTACCTTTCAGTGTACAGTATACTTCTTTAATAAACCTTTTTACTTTTGAATAGATTTGCATAAAAGTTGTAAAAATAGTACAGAGAATTCCAGTATACTCCCCATCCATTTTCTCGTATTATTAACATCTTACATAACCATGACAGATGTGTCAAAATTCAGTGGCCAACCAGGACTGGTGCGTTATTATTAACTGTACTTCATTCCTGATTTGGATTTTACCAGTTTTCCCATTAATATCTGTTTTCTGTTCATTCTAGGATTCCACGTTGTGTTTAGTTTTCCTGTCTCTTTAGTCTGCTCAGATAATTGACAGATTTTCCCTCTTTTCTTGTTTTTATGACCTTGATGTTTTTGAGGATTAATTGTCAGATATTTTATAGATTGTCGCCGAATTTGAGTTTGTCTGTTGTTTTTCTCTTCGTTAGACAGGGGTTCTATTTTTTTTGTTAGAAGTGTCTTTCTTATCACATCATGATTGAAGTGGGCAGAGTACACGTGATAACAGTGTATCTAATGTGGGTGCTGCTTAATCTTGATTACTCAGGTAATATTCACCGTATTTCTTTACTGTGAAGTTAATTTTTGTTTTCTTACCCTTACTATATTCTATTCTTTGGAAACAAGTCAACAAGTATAGCCCATGCTCTATAGGCAGGAGATTAAGAAGAGGGACTTACGCTGTACCTCCTACAGATAGCTAGCAGCATAAATTATTTGGCATGCCTCTATAATAAATATTTATCTTTTCTCCATTATTTATATCTTCAACTATTTATTCTATCAGTATGGACTCATGTATATTCATTTTGTAATTTACATTATGTTCGGCTGCACTGTTATTTATTTTGTTGCTCATTTTGTTCCAGCTGTGACCATTGGGAGGTCTTTTAGATTGGCTCTTGTGTTCCTCTGGCTTGCTATGTGCCTTCCTTCTCCCTGATTTTCTTTTCTTTCTTTTTTCTTTGCCTTTTTTTTTTTTTTGCCCTTGTTCTGATACTTCTAGATCCCTAAGCCTTATTATCTTATATTTTCTATGTTTTCTATGCCCCAGGCCTAGAATCATCGCATTTCTCAAAGGTGTTCTGGTTCCTATTTTTGAAGTATGTCATTTAGAACGGAAAATCTGGTCACTGTGTATGCTGGTTGTTGCTTCTATGCTGTTACTACATCTACTTTTCTTGGCAGGCAGAGTGAGGAAATACATGTAAATGTGCTAACCCATGGTTATATACATTTCTATGTCTGTATCTGTCCATTTGCAGCTATCTTAAGCTTAATGTGAGTTCATTCTGATGTCTCTGACTCTAATCTAGTACTGTTGGATTCATTTTAGCATGGTTTATTGTTAATGTCTAATGTCTCTCACCAGCAGTGAGAAAACCTGGCTTGCTTACATCATTTTACTTGGTTGTTCAACTCAGTTATGCATGTAAAGATGTTTTAGCATGTTTGCCTGCACCCTCAATCCATGTTGAGTTAACTTTTGCATATGGTGTCAATTACGGATTGAAGTTCATATTCTAAAAACTATGTATATCCATTTGTTTCTCCAGTGGATTACCCTTGCATCTTTTTTGAAAATTGGTTATTCACTTATATATGGGTCAGTTTTGAAATTCTGCATTATTCCATTGCTATGTTTGTCTGTCATTACCCCAATATCATACTGTCTTGATAATTGTAAATCTTCAAATCAGGTAGTGTTGGCCCTTTTTAAAAAAAAATTAAAGTTGTTTTTGCCATTTAAAAAAGCCTATTGGGGAGTGGCGCCTATGGCTCACTGGGTAGGGCGCCGGCCCCATATTCCAGGGGTGGGGGATTTGAATCTGGCCCCGGCCAAACTGCAACAACAACAAAAATACCTGGGTGTTCTGGCGGGCGCCTGTAGTCCCAGCTACTTGGGAGGCTGAGGCAAGAGAATCTCCTAAGCCCAGGAGTTGGAGATTGCTATGAGCTCTGATGCCATGGCACTCTACCATGGGAGGTGAAATGAGACTCTGTCTCTAAAAACAAAAATAAAAAAAATAAATAAATGAAAAAGCCTATTTGGCTTTAGACTTGGATTGCATTAAATATTGAGACCAATTTGGGAAGAATTCTTATTTTAACAATATCAAGTCATATAACCCATGAACACATTTATATCTCTATATTCTTAGATCTTTAGTTTCTCCCAGAAGTATTTTTATAGCTTTCAATGTATGGGTCCTATACGTCTTTTGTCAGACTTATCCTTAAGTATTTGAGTTTGTTGATACTGTAGAAATGGTACTTTTTTTAATTGCAATGTTTATTTGTTAATTGCTAGTAAAGATATACACTCAGTTTTGAATATTGATCTTGTATCCTGCAGCCTTGTTAAACTAATTCTTTAAGCTATTTTATAGATTTTGAGTGATGTCACCTTTTATTCCTAAAGTTGCTGTTTCAATTTCTGATCAATCTGCCTATGGATTAATTTTATTGAACATTTGAAAGAACTAGATTTTATTTTTATTGATATTTTTTCCTACTGTATTCTGTTTCATTGAATTTGGCTATGATCCTTACATCTCCTATTTTGTTTACTTTAGGCCTGATTTGTTCTTTTTACTATTTCCTAGGGTAGAAACAGAGATATTCTTTGAATTGAGACCTTTCTTCTTATTGTTGTCTGTCTTCCTTCCTTCCTTTCTTCCTTCCTTCCTTCCTTCCTTCCCTTCCCTTCCCTTCCCTTCCCTCCCTTCCCTTCCTTCCCGTTCCTTCCTTCCCTTTCCTTCTTTCTTTCTTTTCTTTCTTTCTTTCATTTTTTTTTTTTGCGACAGAGTCTCAGGCTGTTGCCCTGGGTAGAGTGCCATGGTGTTATAGCTCACAGCAACCTCAAACTCTTGGGCTTAAGTGATTCTTTTGCCTCAGCCTACCAAGCAGCTGGAACAACAGGCTCCCACCACAATGCCTGGCTCTTTTTTTTTGTTACAGTTGTTATTGTTGTTTTTTAGCTGGCTTGGGCTGGATTCGAACCCACCAGCCTTTGTGTATGTGGCCTGTGCCCTACCCACTGAGTTATGGGTGGAGAGAGAGAGAAAGAGAGAGACACCGTTCTTCTTTTCTAAAATAGAAGCATTTTAATGGCATCCCTCCTACAAATTTTTTATGGTTTTTATTTTCATTAAGTTTAAAATACTTTCTACTTTCTAATTCCCCTTTGTGTTTCTATGTTGACCATTTGCTTATTTATCTTATTTAGTTTCAGAATATTTGGGGGTATTCTAAAGATTTGTTTTTTTCTTTTTAAATTTTCTCCTAATTTATTTCAGTTTTGAGCAGATCACATACTCTACATGACTTGAATCTTATCAAATTTGAGATTTGTTTTATGGACAATATTATATATCTTGGTTTCTATCAGTTTTTACTTATGCAATTTGAGCACTGTTCATTAGGTACATAAACAATTTTTATGTTCTCATCACTTTATCATATGAAATTATTCTTTATATTCCTATTAATACTTCTGTTCTGAAATCAACTTTTTTTTGTTATTAGTATAGCCACTCTAGGTTTTATTTGACTAGCTTGGGGTGGTATATCTTTTTCTGTCCTTTTGCTTTTAATCTGTATGTATCTATACTCGTACAATTCTCAAAGGCAGCATGTTGTTTGGTCGTGCATTTTCGAGAAAGTGTTAATCTTGGCCTTTTCTCTGGAGTGTTTACATTTATTATGGTGATTTTTGATGGTTCCTTTTGTCGCTTATTTTGTTGTTTGTTCTCCCGTCTGTTCTTTGTTCCATGTTTCTCTTTTTTGTACTTCGTTTGTCTTTATACTGTATTTCTGATAGTTCAACACTCTTTAAGCATCCTAGTTATCCTCCCGGACAAGCTCCAAATTGTTTACAGATAGACACAGATTTTTTATATCAAGTTGTAAAATCCCGAATGTCTAATGTTTTCTAAATGTTTTTGATTAGGGATTTATGGGGATTATTTTGTCAGTCACAAAAAACATTGCCTGCTAATTTTGCATTTATCATAATATGTAGATGTGAAAGTATATAAATGGTATGGTTGGCACTGAGTGACCCTTTGCAGGATCAGCTCTTGGCTTCTGTGCCCTTCCCACTCCCTGATGGAAGACGGTGTATGAGGACAATATGTATGAAGATGCACATTGGAGCCTGGAGTTCTTACTATGACCGAATGGTGGACATCTTGGAGAAGCCAGCTTGCATTCTTAGATTTAACAGTATTTATCTCTCTTGATTTGGGATCTTTTATTCTATTTAAAGACAGAAGAAAAGGAAGTGAGAAATCACTGTTTTTTTTTTGTCTCCATCTTTCTACCCATTCTTTCCCACATAGAAAGATTGGTGGAATATAGTTTTCAAAAAGTTGAGAACCATTTTCCTATCTAATTTTAAAGCAAGTTTATCTGATATGTTATTTTGACATAGAGGTCATTCTAGGTCTTGCAATTTCTGAAGGGAAGGGAATCATAAGGAGAAAGGAGACATAGAGTTAGGTTGAATATACAATGGATATTTTATCAGATTCTGAAAATATGCAAATCAGCACTTATTTATTTCAAATCCTAGAAAGTGGAGGGGGGAGGAGAATCTGTGCATAGATTCCTAAAAAGCCTATACCTGAAATAACTTCATTAACACTGACCTAAAACTGAGGGAAAAGAACTTGTCCAAGTTCTCCCTGGCTTGAAATTGCTTTTTTTCCCTAGAGGATTTCCTTGAAGTAGCTTTGTCACTAGGGATTTTTGTTGAAGTAGTTCTAGCTTCTGGAAGATATGCAAATCAGGGTATTCTTGTTCATTTTTGTATTCCATGTCTAGCTCTTAAAATTTCAAAGAAGCAGAATGTGACTTAGTGAGTAGGGCACCATCCCCATATACTGAAGGTGGCTGGTTCAAACCTGGGCCCTGCCAAACTGCAACAAAAAATAGCTGGACATTGTGGCAGGTGCCTGTGGTCCCAGCTACTCAGGAGGCTGAGGCAAGAGAATCGCCTAAGCCCAAGAACTGGAGGTTGCTGTGAACTGTGATGCCACAGCACTCTACCGAGGGCGACAAAGTGAAACTCTGTCTCTTAAAAAAAAAAAAAAAAAGCAGCAGCAGAATGTGGTGCATTCCCATTAAATTCAGGTGCTTTCTTCCCTGTTTATTTCAGACAGTTGAATGTCTATAGTGGTTAGGATGGATGATTTGTAAGCTGATGAATGATGCCAAAAGCTAAATGTCTCTTGAGTGCAGTGGAGCCTATAGTCTAGTCTCCATGAATATTAGGGCAACGTGCCAACTAAAGCTGGCTTAATTCTACAAGCAGGAGCCCTTTGCAGAAGGATTCGTGGTAATTAACCAATTCAAAGTGCAATATTTTCCTTTCATTAATTTGGCAGAAAACAACTAAATATCTACAGCAAGAATGTTTTTGACATTTTCATTTGCTGCTTAGAAAATAATGATACTTTGAATAGGGCTATAAAAGAAAACTGCTAGGATTTTGTCATTTCCATTTTAACTTCCTAAACAAAAACATGGATTATTCAATTAGCAATTACTTTAAAAAAAATAGGAATAGTTGTCTGCATGGGTGACCAGAATTGATTCACATTTTGAGATGATTGGCTTGTAGGAGATTCTTAGGGAGTCTGTTGGCTCACACCTATGGCTTTTCACGTCTCCTTCCCCGTATGTGTGAGTAATAGAATTCCAGTTGGTTGTGATGGTTTCTTATATTTCTCTTCTCAAGTTTGTTTTTATTCCAAATATTGGATAGCATTTTTCTTTCTTTTTCTGTTTCTTTTGAGTTAAAGAAATGTTTATCTCAATCAGCTAATTTCAAGAATTCTTACTTATTTTACTTTGAGATTGTAGTTTGGGGCACGGACTACTATGAGTTATTTTGAAGAATTTTGGAACTAAGAGTCCATTCATGGCAAATTTTTCCCTGGAGAACTTAAAGAAGTATTTATGTTCGTCTTGATATAAATATGTTCATTTTTTGATAGTGTTAATACTTTCACTCAAAATATAATCTATTTTATAATATTTATGCCTGTGATTACTAGACTTTAGTTACTAAAAACTTGAGGATTCTCAAATTTAATATTTCCTCCTGTAAATTTGACATACTTTTTGAGCTATATTTTTGCTTCTATATGGTCTTTGTGAGTTGGATGTATTTAGTTAGAAAAAGTGCTATGATATTTTTGGTATTCTTTTGGTTGTAAATATCACAAACCCATTTCCATCTATCTAAAGATAAAAATGTAGAAGGATATTGGGATTATTGCTGAAATTTCACAGAACAAGTTGGCTTCATGAAGAATTGGAACCTGCCAAAAGTAAAGCCATTGGGAACCTAGGTAGTACTGTCTTCATCTTTTTGCTTGCTTCTGTCTACGTATTTCTTCCTTCTTTACACTTTATGAATTTACTTTGCTTTTAGATACACATGACCAAAGAAGGTTACCTATGATAGTTATCTACCACTACTACTTAGCTAACCTATTAGCATAACCGTATGTTACAATGTTACAATCCCAGTTCTAAAAATCCAGAGAGAGAAAGAGAGAGAGAGAGAAAAGGAAAGAAAAGGTAGATCAGCTTGAGTCAAATGTGTCTAATCAGCTATTTGATCTACTTAGCTATTGTTGAGAGGGTAGCACAATGAAGTTCAAATTTGGGTACTTTGGCTCCGCTGACATAAAAGGCAGTGTTTTTAAGCTGGGTAGGTTCCTAAGGTATATGCATTATAAAAATAGGGTAACAAAGGAAGTTCTTTATGAAAATAAATAATAAATGTAAACTTTTGCCTATGTATGTCAGGAACTGTGCTGGTAGGGATTCAGTAGTGAATGAAGTAAATATAGTTCTTGAGTTTACATTCTAGTAGAGTAAGTGGAATTTTAAAAGTTAGCATATACGTAGATAAAATACACTCTTGCATTGCAAGATAATGTTTTAGTTAATGAGGAGTGCATATATGAGGGTGGTCCCCTAAAGCTATAATGGAGCTGAAAAATTTCTACAGCCTAGTGACATCTTGTTGACCCTGACCCTGTATAGGCCTAGGCAAATGTGTACATTTTTGTCTTAGTTTGTAACAAAAAGTTAAAACTAAAACGAATAAGCTTTTTTGAACAAAAATGCTCATAGAATAAGGATATAAGGAAAGAAAATATTTTTATACATCTATACAATATATTTGTGTTTTAAGCTGTGTTGTTATAAGAGTCAAAAAGTCTAAAAACATTTAAGTTTATAATGTAAAAAAGTTATAGTAATCTAAGATAAATTTATTAAAGAAGAAAGAAAAATGCATATTTATTCAATTTGGTGTAGCCTAAGGGTACAGTTTTATAAAGTCTACAGTACTGTACAGTAATGTCTTAGACCTTCACATTCATTCACCGCTCACTAACTTACCCAGAGCAACTTCTCCCATAAGCTGTATTCTCGCTTAAGTGCCTTATATAGGTGTACCATTTTTAATTTTTTTATACCATATTTTACTGTGCCTTTTCTGTGTGGTTTTCCTTTTTGTGAAGAGATGGGGTCTTGCTCTGTTTCCCATATTGGAGTGCATTGGTGTGATCATAGCTTACTGTAACCCTGAATTCCTGGGCTTAAGTGACATCTTCTTGTCTTCGCCTCCCAAATAGTTAGGAGTATGGGTGCACACGGCCACTCATGGCTAATTAAAGTAATTTTTTTTGTAGAGGTGGCATCTTACTATATTGCACAGGCTATTCTCAAACTCCTGGCTTCAATCTATCCTTCAAACTATAGGCATGAGTACCATAGCTGACCTGCATGTTTAGATATGTTTAGGTATACAAATACTTGCCATTGTGTTACAGTTGCCTACAGTATTCAGTACAATAATATGCTATACAGGGTTGTAGCCTAGGAGCAATAGGCTACACCATATAGCCTAGGTGTGTAGAAGGCCATGCCATTAAGTTTTAAGTAAGAACATATGAGGAAATTGCCTAACAGCCTATTTTTCAGAATTTATCTCTGTCATTAAAATGCTTGACTGTGACTGTAAAATATGGTCAGTACTTTGAAGAAGACACACAGGGCTGAAATAGAAGGCTGCATGTAGAATGGGGAAGAAGGTAAAGGTGTTTATTGCACTGTATTCTGAAGAAGTGATGTTTATGTTTAGACTTAAAGGATTAGGGAAGGATGTTCCTATCAAGGAAGGGAATTTGTACAAAGACAAATATTAGGAATATGGAATGCTTAGGAAATAAAAGATGATTGTTAATGGATGAACATAGAAGAGTTTGGAATGAATTTGTGAAGAACTAGCTCTTGTTCTGTGTACCTGCACCAAGAGTGTGGATTTCCTTTGTAACCTTAATGGGAAATGTTAAAGAGACTCTTAATTTGGTAAGCTTAAATGCTAAAGTAAACATAAAGAATGAGTTTCATAAAAGATGGCACACTTACTAATGGCATACTGCCGAGCATGAGGTTCTGGTTACAAGTTTATTCTTTGTTCATCTGTTCCTTAAATATTTGAGTGTTTTATTTTATGTCAGGCACTGTTCTAGTCACAGAGGCCATACAATAAATATTATTAATCAGAAAGTACCCCTCTTCTCATAGAGCTTATCAAAACCTTCCTACTCAAATATATGATCCTCAGAGCAGCTTCACTATCTATCAACTGTGATATTGTTAGAAATGCAAAATCTCAGGCCCCACTCAGACCTACTGAATCAGAACCTGCATTAAGATCCCATGCGATTAGTTGTATGCAAGATTGAGAAGTACCCTCTTAGAACAGGCCAAATCCAGCTAGCAACCTGATTTTGTAAATAATGTTTTATTGGGACTGCCATGCCTGCTTCTTTGCACATTATTTATGACTGCTTTCATAGTGCAGTAGTAGATTTGAGTTATTTTCATAGGGACTCTGGCTCACAAAGCCTAAAATATTTACTGTTTGGCCCATTGCAGAGAAAGTGTGCCACCTTTGTTTATCTAAACCATAAGCAAATTGCATGACAGAGATTAATTTTTACTTGTTTGTGAAGTTTTATGGAATAGGCAATGCTTGAACTATCCAGAAAAGTGCTAGTTTAACACATTTTTAGTCTGTAATCTGCAATCCAAACAGTTGACCTTTGAACAATGCAAGGATGAGGCACACTTCCCCAGAAAAGTAGAAAACCTCAAATAACTTTTGACTCCTCTGAAACTTAACTACTAATAGCCTGCTGTTTACTAGAAGCCTGACGATAATGTAAACATTTGATTATATGTGTATTATGTATGTGTTGTATACTGTGTTTTTATAATAAAGCAAGCTAGAAAAAAGAAAATGTTACTAAGAAAATGTAAGAAAGAGAAGATATATTCACTATTCATTATATGGAAATGGCTCATCATAAAGGTCTTCATCCTTCTGATCTTCATGTTGCTGTTGAATAGCCTGAGGAATAGGAGGCTTGCTTTATGGGGGTGCCAACAGCAGAAAAGGTGGAAGAGGTGGGAGGGGAGGCAGAAGAGGCAGGCATATTCCATGTAACTTTATGAAAATACTGTTGATTCTCAAATGACCAGGATTTGAACTGCATGGGTCTGTGTATACTCAGATGTTTTTCAACCAAAAGCCAATTTAGTGGAGCGACAAACTGCTCTTGAGAAGATCACTTAACATCACAGGGTGAATACTCAAAACACTTGAGCTCACCACAACAGTAGCAAGAGGTGGCTACAAAATTATTACAGTTGTTCAGCACATACTGCAGTTAATTTTATGCAATTATGATTTAATAACGCATCTTTATGTTTGTTTACATGTCTCTCAACTGTAAATGGCACCATGCACAGTCTTTAACTGTGTGCATAAGTTTTGATAAATTTTAATTTCTCATAATAGATTTGTATATATTTAGTAGCAGTAAATGATAAAATAGACTAATATCAACATATATGTGTATTTCATACATTCATGACATTCTATTTTTCTTAATTTTTTTGGTAAGTCTAGGCTACACAGTTGCACACATTTTTTCAAATTGTCCCAGATCTCCAAAAATGTTTCTGATATTTTTATTGGAAAAAATCTGCATATAAACTGACCTGTGCAGTTCAAACTCATGCTGAGCCAATTGTACATTGAAATCTGATATATAAAACATTTAAAAATTCAAAAAAAATGGGTCAGACTTTGTGACTGATAACAATTATGGCAAGCGGAGGGCAGATCTAGGAAGTTCAACAGTGTTGATGTCATTATGATGAAATAAAGAGAAATAATAATAATATAAATGTCTTTTACTAAAACAATTTTACCAAGTGCTTTTGAAACACAATTATTCATTTGATGGTGACAGTATTTTGGAGATTGCTACGGGTTTAGATTTTATATGTCTATCTTATTTAACAGGAAACCGAGATTAAAATTAAGGCAAGAGCTTATTGCTGATGAGTGTACTAATTGTGGAGCAGGAACTAGCTAGGATCTATGCCTTTTGATTAAACTGGTTAAGCTTCACTGAAGCAAAGGGATTTAAGGAGATTGATTTTAGATCCTAGTATGCTATACATTTTTCATTCCAAGCTTTAACCAGAACACTCTGCTTTTAAGTATCCTAAGTAGTTACTCTGACTCATAGAATATTTCTATCATTATGAAAATGTGATGATTTAAATGTAGAAATCACTTGTGTGAACAGCTATGAATGATAAGTAGTTAAGAGAACCTTGGGGAAATTAGTGAAATCCTTAGCCTAAGTCAACTAAAGTTTGAGACTTTGTGTTAGCCATGTTATTATTATGTTGGCTCCACAAATGGGCTCTGGGTTGGAAGCCACACCTTAGATAGGAACATGTTATTTTATGGGCAATTTCAAAGAGACTGAGAGCATTGAAATTGAAAGGGATACCGAGATACCAAGTCCATCTGTCTTTTGTTGAAAGCAAATGTAAAGCAGATGTGTAGCAGCCATAAAGGTAACATCTACTACCTGGTAACCTAAAAGAGGCCACAGAGAGATACCTAGCTACCCAGAATACTATCTTTTCTTTCTCTCTGTCTCTCTTTGTATGTATATGTGTGTGTGTATTATATATCTATATCTATATCTATATCTATATATATTTTTTTTTTTTGTTAGAGTCTTACTCTGTTGCCCTGGGTAGAGTACCATGGCATCATCATACCTCTTGGGCTCAAGCAGTCTTCCTGATTCAGCCTCCCAAATAGCTGGGACCACAAGTGTCTGCCATAACGCCAGGCTACCATCTCCATGACTCTCACCCCAGACGGGGGGGGGGTCTCACTGGTTCTCAGGCTGGTCTCGAACTCCTGAGCTGAAGCAATCCACTGGCTTTGGTCTTCCAAAGTGCTAGATTTATAGGCTTAAGCCTCTTCACCTGGACTTTATGCCCAATATCTTAAATTACCAACCTGCCCAAATGCCTTACAAGTGAATGCAGATTAGACAAACCAAAATGATCAGACGGGGAAATGGGTCAAGGCTGATATTAGCGCCTCCTGGAACCAAGAGGGAAGAATGCCTAATCTAGTCCAGTGAAAAAATATCTGGGACCTCCCACCCTAGAATCAGGGAATTTTAAGTTCTGTGAGAAATTGAAATTCCTATCAAATCTGAAAATAGTTGTCAATTTATGTTTATCTCCACACACATGCACACACAAATACAATTATGTTTTATGATATGTTAGTATGTATTAAGATTGTATATTAAACATTTTCTTTGACCTAATTTTAAATTACTCTTCGATTTTAAAAGAAATTAAAACATTTCTGTGGGCACTTGAAAGTATTATGGACCCTGGGAACTATTCCTAATAGATGAGTTAGCTCTGCCTGTTGCTAAGCATTTGAGTGAACGTATGTAGTATTTTAGATCAATTGAGAAACCTATGCTGGGCAGAAATATGTTTCATTTGTGAGACTTCATTCATTTCATGTAAATGTTTTTAACAGCATTTAACTTTATTATGTTTACTTTGATTTCTTATTTAAATCTCTTGTAGTTTATCTGGGGACCAGTAGATGTTTCTGCAGTTTTTAAATATAGCTAGGAAGACCTTTACACTTCTTGTGGTTGTATGGCAAATAGACCAACTTCAAAAATTGGGAAATGGGAAGAATTTTGGTTATTTGAGGTTTTCTGAATTTTCTGTTCTTTTTATTTTGTCTTGAATAAAAATAAGCAAACATACTTTAACAAAGGAAGGAATGTGAAAAGTAGCATGGTAGCAGGATATTGCTGACATTTTGCTTGTCCTTGAAACAGGAAAATAATTATGGGAGAATAGACTCTTAAAAATAAATATAAAATATTTTTGTTTAAACTTATATATATAAATTTTATAGAAACTCTGTAAAACTTGTGATTATGTTAATACTTTCAAAGTGTTCTGTCATCATTATAAGATCTTAAAACTCTGTGGTATTCTATCAAAAATTTTTAGCACCATATATGCGTTCTACACAGGCTTATAAATTACGCAAATTGGGGTTGAGGGTAGAAAAGAGGAAGTATAAATTGAGAGAAAGAACAAAAACAGTTTAAAATAATATACATAAGAGGTTTTTGCTTTTTGCCTTGGTGGACTAACTGGTACTGGATTAATCCTTCTGCCTTAATGATAAAACTGAACAAAATATTTTAGGCTGCTGGTTTTAGGTATTGGACAATAGGCAGTGTAAGGCTGATCATTGACAGAGGCAGATTCATAAGAAAAGATCCACATTTGCTTTGGCTTCCTGCCTAGGGACAATTTCCTGACTATGTGAAAAGGACCTGGGGTTCAAGTAAATATAGTGGTGGCTCGCTCTGAGTTGAGAAGGCAGAAATCAGAGGTAAGGCTGATAAAACAGCTGGAATCTGTGGCAGAATACCAAAAGTAGAAAACTGCACAGACGTGGGATTCCATAATTCTGAGTGTGGGTTCCCCACAAGTCCTTGGTTGAGGGATGGACCACACATGTGACAAGGGAGACTCTATGTGCTTACCACAGTGTCTACTAGGGATTTGAGAATGGAAAGACATGTTAAAGGTTCCTGTTCGTCTGACATTGGAGCTCTGTCCTGAGCACAACAAAGAGATGTTGCTAATATCATAATCATCCAGCTAAGAAACAAAAAGTCCAGAACCTAAGAGTAAGGATGACATGCAGAACCTGTGGCCTGGGGGTCACATGTGGACTTCTGGATCCTGGAGTGCAGCCTTTTGACTGAATCCCAATTTTATAGAAGAAATCCTTTATTAAAAGGGATGCAGCTAAGAAAGAAGAAACTTTTCTTGCCTCCTTTGGTCCTTAATAAAGAACAGTCTTGAAATCAGAAGGCTTCAGGTGCCCTAAAGGCTTTCTCAGTATCCACCCTAACACATTTAAAACTAGATGTCAACAAAATGTACTGGTGAGACAGAAGTTTGATTTTGCCAAACTGGAGGAGCTTGAGAAACACCTGGGACTTTTCTCAAATTCGTCCTAATGAAACATAAAATCATAGTGTTCAGCTGTTAATTGTACTGCCGAACATAAAGATTGCTGTTCTTCACAGGACCAAAGCTGAATCCAGGTTCTCTATGTTGTATTATCATAATGTTCAATATACGATACAAAATTACTAGACATGCAAAAAAAGAAAAAAAATCTTAGGGAAAATGTGACCAATAATAGAAAAGAAAAGAACATCAATAGAAACAGACCTTAAGATGGATTAGATATTGGATTTAGCTGACAAAGCCTTATGGATACATACCCATACAAGAGCTTAAACAAACTCTGGTCTTTATTAGTAAACAGGTAGGAAATTTGGCAGAGAAATGGAAACTATAAAAAAGTTAGATAGAAATTCTAGAATTAAAAATGGAAAGTATAATGAAAAATTCTTGGTTTTACCATCTTTAATGTGTTATTAAGAAAAGTCAGTCATCTTGATGCGTGTCAATAACATTTATTCCATCTGAAAAACCTAGAGAAAAATGATTGAAGAAAAACAAACAGAGGTTTAGGGATCTATTTTCTAGCATATGTATAATTGGAGTTACAAAGAAGAACAGCAAAAAGAGGGGCATAAAATGTATTTAAGAAATAATTGTTCAAAATTTTTCATTCTTTTATTAAGGAAAACATAACTTACACATCCAATGAACTCAGATAACCCTAAGCAATATGAATAAATGATAATGTGCCACATTAAAATTCTGAAATATTCAGTAGTCATTACAGTGGTAATGAGGAAACTGACAAGGTGTTTTAAATATTCTACCACTATTCAGAAAGAAACAATTAACTTTGTTCCACATGAGGAGGTAGGGCTATTTTATACATTTAAAAATATTGAATCTGAAGTTTATCTGTTTGTTTGGGGCCATTTAAAAATAAAGAATTTCTTTTTCATATAAAACTAAATCAGGCTTATTAGGGAGAATATATGATCATGTAAATGCATAATTTGCCTATGATTAAATAGCTTGTGACCTTTTTATTGTACCACATTTCTATTGTGTTTGTTTGGTTTTGCCAAGTAGTTAGTAGGGAATCATAAAATTTTCTTATTATAGCTTATTACTTTCTAAAACAAACTCTAAACTCTGACCTCTACATGAAGTTCTTATCTTAAATTAACACTAATATTGTCCTTTTTGTGACAAAAAAAATCTCAGAATGAATTCAGCCTATATGGTTTTTTGTGTGTATATGTATATATATATGCTTGTATATATGTATGTAATTTTAGAGCTATACTAGTTTTGGATGAAAAATTATAGTGTTGCAGAGAATGAAAATCTCTTATACTTTAAATTTCTATATATGGATACATAATTTCTTTTTCAGTTAATAAGATAGTCGATTATGTGTTAGAGTGATTGAGCAGTTGATATTTATCATTTTTTTTCCTCCCATATTTGGGATGATATTGTCCTTTTAAAAATTTCAAACAGACACAAATGGGTACTTAAAATTTTTTCTCATTCAAATGGTGTTTGTGAAATAGAGGTGATTGTGTACATGAAGTTTATGAAAGACAGCCTCCTATCTTTATTCAGAGATTTTTATCTGTGGAATATTGAGTGGAATCTACAATGGTTCTCAAAATTCCCAAGTGTTGAGACCAACAAAGTTTTGGGTTTTTCTTTACCAGTATTTAATTATGATTTTTTTTCTCTATAGTTCTTAATTGAAATTTTTAAAAGAATGAACCGCATTAATGCTGGGGTCCTTTACTTTTAATAGCAGCTTTCTTTTAGCAGTCCTGTCATCTAGTAACTTTTATAGTACCATTTTTAGAAGTTCTGTACTTGTATCCTTTACAGCTGTGATTTACTTGGGAATTGAAACAAAGTCCAAGAATAATAGTGAGAAACTTGATGGTGCAGAGGCTAACTTCACGTTGTCCACATTTCCCTCATCCTTTTAGAGCGACCCACTTGAAATCCACAACTTGATGACTATTTTTAAATCCCATTTTCAGTTTATTGTGGTAGAGTAAGGATAGAGATGGCACTTTCTTGTTTTTACCCACCAGTTCAAAAATTATAACCTGAGTAAGTCTGGGGCTGATATGAAGCAAGTAGTTGAATGGATCTACAAATATTTACAAGTTTTAAAATAAGTGCTCATGAGAAATATCCATATGGGGCAAATTAAAAATGCTTGATGAATGGGAATTTAGATTATATTAGTATTAGCGCCAGAATTACTTTAATCTGCAGATTTAGCGAGGAATTTCGAAACCAGTTATTGAAATCTTATTGACATCTTATATATTCTAGTCTGTTTTCTTTTGCATAAAGTTTTGTTGCTGCATGTAACTAAGGGGGAAAAAAGCCAAAACATGATTCATGACTCATGAATTTAAGCCACAAATAAAATACACTAGCTCATGTAACTCAAACTCCAAAGATAGGGCTACTTCAGGAATGATCAAGCACTCAGTGACTTCCATTTCTTTACTTGGGCTTCCTGGAGTTGGCTTTATTCTACTGCTCTTGATATTTCTTTCAATAGCTCCTATGGCTTATTATTACCATATTTACCTGATAAGGGTTTTAGTAGTCATATTACTACTGATATGGCTGATGTGGCTCTGTTATGGTCCTGATACGGCTTTTAGAAGCATCTAAGGCTTATTGTTTTCGTATTTACCCCCACTGGAAAAAGAAAATTTGTCTCAGTGTTTCTAACAGAAGTTTTGCTATTTATTCTGATTCAATCAGTATAGGTCATATTTCTGTCTCTGAACAGTTGTAATCTGGATTGTACATTCCATCCCAGGAGACAATGGTGAAGTTAATGTTTTTGGAACACTTGGATCCCAAATGGAAGTTCTGGCTTCTGGGAAGAGTAGATTGTTAATGAGATGGAGGTGATTAGTGTCTAGCCCATCATCCTATCTAAAGCACTATCATCCTTTATAGCTTATATAGCTTATATCTATTACCATCTACTTAAGTCTTACCTTTGTTTTCTCTCATTCTTGACAACTCTTTTCCCCCTGAACACTGAGAGTAGCACTAATATTCTGGCCAATTATTTTACTTTTTTAAGAAACAGAGCTTGTTATCTTTTTCTTTGTCAAAAATTTTCTTTTTAGCTTGTTATGTAATACTTAAAATTTTATCAGAAAGTGAATCATTCTAAGGTGTGTTTTATTTCCCAGTAAGGAAGAATTTTATCATTAGATAGTTTGTACCAAATAAGAACTCTGTACTGGGTACATTAGTAATGGACAACCATATATATATATTAAAATATTTATTTATATTTAAAATTATATAATTTAAAAATATTTATTAAACTCTAAAATATGAAAGGTAAGGTACTATCAGCAATTATAAAGTTCAATTATTCGAAATCATGAAATTACCTTGTTATACAACAGGAACAAAATATACTCTAAAAGGGCCTTTTAGAAGGGATCTAACTCATCATCCTATCTAATGCCCTCTCTTGTTAGCCTGTCAGAAAGAGTTCAGCATTGAGAACTCAATAACTACTTTATTAGAAAGTTCACATTCCATTGTATCTGGGAGAAGAAAAATATTTAACAGCTGTAATTTAATTTTTAATTTGCGCTCTAGTTCAAATAAGTATTGTCTTCCATATATTGAGGACTAAATTTACATGTATTAGTATAACTTTTATCCAGTAGAAGTCTGTTTCTTCGTTTTATGAGTGAGGGCAACTATTTGTCCCCATTTTTTCTTCTTGTCACCAGGCTAAATATTCAAAAATTTCTCATATAATATTGTATTACCAGAGACATTCACCATAACTTGACTTCTTAGGGATTTTCTTTAAATTTTAGTTTCCCTTGAAATATTCATACAAGTAAACACCATAGCCTTAATATTATCTAAACAGTATAGCAAGTATAGTTTGTATTTTTCCTCTAAAAATGTTATTTCTAAGATTTTGTTATTCTTTAAGAAAAAATGATCTTTATTGAGGTTCATATATTATAATATACACAATACAATACATGAAATAAAATATACCCTTTTTAAAAGTGTTCAGTTGAGTTTTTTTAAGTTATACCTATGTAACTATTGCCACAATTGAAGTTGTGGAACATTTTTATACTCCTCAAAACTAATTTATACTGATCCCCAAACCCAGGCAAACACTGTTCTGCTTTTTATCTCTGTAGATGAGGCGTTTTCTGTTTTTGGCTTTTTTCCCTAGAATTTCACTTCAGTGAGGTCATGCATTATGCACTCTTTTTGTATGCGGCTTTTTTTGCTCAACGTCTTGTTGAGATTCACTCATGTTGTTGTGTGTATGAATAGGTGTATGATTGCTGATTATTGTTCCATTTTATGAGTATATACCATGTTTGCCTATTTACCTGTTGATTGATATTTTGTTTTCAGTTTTAGCTATTATGTACAAAGCAGTTATGAGCATTTGTTTGCAAGTATTTATTCAGACCAATATTTTCACTTTTTTTGGATCAATACTTAGGAATAGAATACTG
Source organism: Perodicticus potto (assembly GCA_963574655.1). Taxonomy (NCBI): domain Eukaryota; kingdom Metazoa; phylum Chordata; class Mammalia; order Primates; family Lorisidae; genus Perodicticus; species Perodicticus potto. The sequence continues at coordinate 14,828 of CAUYRH010092210.1, read as the reverse complement.
GCTCATATGGTTACTATATGTTCAACTTTAGAAGCAACTTCCAAAGTGTTTTCTGAAGTGGTGGTACCATTTTACATTACCAGCAGCAGTGCATGAGAACTCCAGTTGCTCCATATTTTCTCATTGTTTTAAAGTTCAATAGAATTGTGAGCATATGTTTGTCTAGTGTTAAATGGATGTTATGAAAACGGGCTATAGTCTTCCAGAATTTACAGTTAGTCTCACTAAACTGTAGTACAGTTATACAATAAGGAAATAATTTATGTTTCCATCTTTTTATCCTCTTAGGGTTGTCAGTTTTCTTACAGATCTTTATTTTCTTGACAACAGTACTACTTTTATAGAATATTTATTTATTTTTTAAATACAGCTCATTGTGACAGTTACAGACATGGTACTGTAATCATACAGGATCACATTTCTGAACTTAATTTCTCCTTTTGGAGCCACTCATTTTTAGAAAACCCTCTGACCCTTACTTTGTCTTATATGCAGGTACCTTGTATAGTGCAGGTGCTCATTTGGTGTCTCCTTATTCTTCAATACTATATCTTCATTGCATAGTATACATTATTTACCATCTAAGCAAGTAGGTAAATTGGGCAAAATTGTAAAATAGTAAGTCTGACTTAACTCGTATTGTGGAATCTTCTTAACGAGCTTACTGAATGATTCAAGTTATTGAATTTGATCTGTAAGTCATGTAACAATTTAAAATTCATTTATGTTGCAAATTCAAGAATTCTGTAAGGTTAAGCAGATCTACTTCTTCCCTGGGCAGAATAGCCACAGCATAGCTGCTTTTGACTTTAGGTCATCTCTTCTCTTTTGAAATACACATATATATGAACCTTGGCTATCAACCCCATCATCATCAGCAAAATAACACAAGGCCCAAGTTTGTATCAGGATCAGTTTGGCAATGGAAGGAAAAGCCTATATTGACTCTGTAGTGAGCCCTGCTGGGCTGAAGCAAGGCCAGCCTTCCTCTCAGAGAAGGATGATGTTCATTGGTACATGTGCCAGGATGTTTTAGCTAAAGAGTGTTCACCTGGGGTAAATGTGTGGGTTCAGTTTTGTTCTCCAGCTTCCTGGTCCTTTCTAGGATGGCTCCTGCTCTCCCCTAGTACCTTTTCTAATTCTAAAAGACAAATAGGATCTCCTTCTCCAGATGCTTGATCTTTTTTTTCCTCCCAGAAAAGTTACTTAGAACACTGTGAAGATTGCTAGCAAAACTTTGAAAAGCCTGGTCTTTGGCTTCAGAGTGAATAGTTCCTATCAGCAGGACTATACATCCTCTTGGTGGACGAAAGTTGCCTGCATGCTGGACTTTGTGAACAGTGTTTCTTAGATGCCATTTTATTAGGACAGAATAGAAGAGAGGACCAGAAAGAGAAATTTATTAGAAAAGATGTGAAAGGGAGCCAGCATCACTCTTTCAGGATTTATTATCCTATTTGATCTGCATCCTATAGCAACAACTACAGTAAATAAGCACCATGCCTTGGTTCCTCCGTCTGTGAGACAGAGATAATAGTACTACCTATGTTACCGGGTTAATGGGATAACCAAATGAATTCGTATAGTTGAAGAACTTGGAATGTTGACAGTTTTAATCTGCTGCTATTCTGTACAACAATAGAATAGCTGGGAGCAGTGGCTCACATCTATAATCCTAGCATCCTGGGAAGCCGAGGTGAGTACATTGCCTAAGCTCGGGAGTCCAAAACCAGCCTGAGCAAAAATTAAACCCCACCTTTACTAAAAAAAAAACCAAAAACAAAACTACCTGAGTTTTGTGGCAGATGCCACAAGTTACAGCTACCTGGGAGGCTGAGGCCAGAGGATTGCTCAAGCTCAAGGGTTTGAGGTTGCTGTGAGCCACCGTACTCTACCCAGGTACTGTACTCTGTCTCAAAATAATAATAATAATAGTAATAATAATAATAAATATATATATGCACAGCTCTTTTATCATATGTTGTCAAAAAATAGACTAAGAAATATTAATCATAGTTATCTCTATGGAGCTAGATATCTGGTGATTTAAATTTTCCCTTTTTTTCCTGTATTAAAGTGTTTATTTTATTTTAGATGAAAGGAGTATACTCAGCCTTTGAGAATGTAATGCTAACAATTGCATTCAATCATTAGGGGGTTCTTCTCCATTGCTTTTATTTCCTCTTACTGGTTTTGACTTACTCCTCAAGACTTTGTAAGCTTTGAGTTCAGAATATACTGTAAACACTTAACATGATATCTGGGTGGTTCTTCAAAGGTTCATTAATATCTTATTTTGCTGTTTATTGTAGCTTAATTCATTATTTTCAGTGTTTATTCTGGATAAGTCACTGAGTATGGCCAGCTTCCAGGGGACACTCAGTCTAGAACCAGGAGATACTGTATTGATTATTCATGGCCACCTTGTTTTTTTATGGCACATACTAGAAGTATTGACCTCTGAGATTTCCTCAGCTTTCATTACTCCTTAGTTCAGTTTATCATGTAGACAAAGAACCTCACAGATGTGAAGGATCCATATTTGTTGGTTTAAGGGTTCATATTTGTTGACTCAAGGATGTGTTTGGTTGTATAGATAAGATCTAAGGGATTTAAATGGATAAAATGGTTTCTGATATCTTGGGTCTTCTGAGAACAGAACCAGGAATGAGAAGAGGTAAGGAAGTAAAGGAAGGGATGGGACTGATAAGCAGACGCAGTTATGGAAGAGTGGTTTATAGAAATAATTGCTGATTTTGGTCACTGTGGTATTTGTTTTTTCCATTTACCCCCCCTTTTTTTTTTTTATCTATGAGATACAGAGATATAATTAAAAGACTGAAATGTACAGATACTTTTGGGGACTACAGGTGTCAAGTTCTTGCTCACTTGCTAAAGTTACCCCAGACAATTCTTTTTCAGTTTCTTCACCCACAAAACAATTATTAATTAAAAAAAAAATCTGTACCTCTCTTCATAGGGCTATTATGAGAACCAAATAAAATAATACATGTAAAAATGCCTCATCCATGCTAAATAAAGTTCTAGCTAAGTATTTGATGATGATTATGATGAGTGCAATCAGCCTTCAAAACTACCTTAGCTTTCTTATTTTGCTTTGGGCTTCTTTTTCACATTTCTGCTGTCCTCTTTCTATATAGGCCTTAGGCTCAGTGAACCAGTAGGTGTCCCATTTGTACACACCTTGTGTGTGAGTGTTTTCTTAGCCTTGGTCTTTCTCCCAATTAGCAAAAACCGCTGGCTGGTATAGTTCCTTGCAGAAATCTGGAGGAAAGAAGCCACAATTGCTGAGAACTTTAGTCCACTGCTGGCTGACTAAAGGGTGGATAGAGGCTGGGAGGCAATTTAAAGGAACCAGTGGTGCTGTGGGCCCCCTTGATTTTTCTGTGTTTCTAGCTAGTCTTTCTCCTTGCCTTCATAGGTCCCGATGGCAAACTTGCTCATGATTGTATGGTTTGAGGAGAAGAGAAAGGTGATTTTACAAAGGCAAAGGTTGTAGGTAAAGTTATAGTTGGCCTGCTATATACACATGTTCTGCACCTGCAAGTTCAACCAGCCATGGTTTGAAAATATTTGGGAAAAACTACAAATAATAATGAAGGATAACAATTGATTACATAGCCTTTACATTGTATTTGGTATTATATGTAATTTAGAGATGAATTCAAGTATATGGAAGAAAGTACATAGATTATACAAATACTGTACCACTTTAATAAGGAATTTAAACATATGATGGTTTGGGGTGCATGTTATTAAAGGTATACAAAAGCTAATCACCCTTTTAGTTCCCAAAACAGTAGACTCAAATAAGGTAGATTTACTTAATATTTTATTATCACCTTGATTCGGCATATCACTTAGCCCAGGTAAGAAGGTTTTGGCTCCATGTCAGGAAGATTATTCTTATTCATGTATAACAAGAAATAAAATATGAAATATTATTAAATGCTTATTAAAATGTGAAATTTTCTAGATATTTTTTAAAAATATACTTGTGTTACTTTATTCTGTCAAACATATAAGAGATCCATGATATTTTAATTAATGAAAAAAACTTGTCCTTTTGATACTTGGAAGAAATTATAAAGTATAATATATCAATTTGGTATTCTTTACAATTTGATAGTACAGCATTTATTTTTGTACTTTTAGTAATGTATGCAGTGTTGAAAGCATTGAAGTTGTATAAAATAAGAAATGTGAAATATGTTCCACATTTGTTTTATTCTTTTCCTATACCAAATGGAAATTGTTCTAGTGCTATACTGCTGAATTCTGCCTTTTAGCCATTTAAAAACAATTTTTAGAAATAATTATAATCTTTCAAAATTATAATAGTCTAATTTATAAATGCTGGTTGAATGGAGCACTTAAGAAATAATCGAAGGCATTAGGACAATAACGACAGTACTAACGTAACTTTTGTATCATCTGATATGTGTTATGATTAACTGTGTTGGTTGATCCAAAAATACTCCATGTAACACATAATCTTTCATTGGATCATTCTCTCTTGCTTTAGAAAGAGATTGCCCCAGCTTTGTTTTGATGTTGAGTTTGAAATAACAAATAACTTCTAAGCTTTTAAAAAAACTTTTATGAATTGGAAGCAACTTATTTTTCTGCAATGATATCCTGTTTTAATTGATGTCATTTAATAAAAAAAGTTCAAATGAAGGTCTTGACTAATAAACTTCAAGTAATTATACATCAGTGCTATGTAATGATGCTTGGCATTTACTGAGCTCTTATTATGAATCAGGCAAAATGTTATAAGCCCCCAAAAGGCAGTAATACGTTTAATCCTTACAATCAAGATAGGAGGTAGGAACTATTTATTATCATTTTATAGTTTGTTCATATTTTTCAGTAAAGGTAACTAAAGCATTGTTGGTTAAGTCATTTACCCCAATATCCTGGCTGCTCAGTTGTAATTAAGCCAGGGTGTGAATTTAGGCCAAGTGGAAAGAGAAACCAGCATTCTTGTTCATTATGTTGCGTGTAAACATAGAAAACCTACATGTAAAGTACAACATATTAATGCAAATAATATACAGACTAACAGATGTACATGTCTATTTTGTAAAATTTGTATCTGCTTTAAGTAGGTGAAAGTAGGTATTTAAAGAACTCAGATATTTACATAATGCAGGCACTAGGATAGACTGCTCATTTAAAAGTATTTGCTGTTAAAAATTCTATGCAAATCAAAAAAACATATGCAAATCATGTGTTCTTCCTGAAACGATTTCCTCTATAAATTTTCTGAATTTACAAATTTTAGAAAGATTTATAGAATTCTTTCAGTTTTAATATTTTATGAGTTTATTATCCTCCTTTTAATTCCTGATTTTGCTTACTTCTGGAATCTGTTTTTTTTTTTTTTTTTGGAGACAGAGTCTCACTCTTGTCATCTTGGGTACAGTGCTGTGGCATCCTAGCTCACAGCAACCTCAAACTCTTGGGCTCAAGTGATCCTCTTGCCTCAGTCTCCCAAGTAACTGTACTACAGGTGCCTGCCACAACGCCTGGCTATTTTTAGAGACCCGGTGTCACTCTTGCTTAGGCTGGTCTTAAACTCCTGAATTCAGGCAATCCACATACCTCAGCCTCCCGGAGTGCTAGAATTATAGGTGTGAGCCACCTTATCTAGTATGAGAATCTATTGTTTTGTTGAGTCACTTAATTCTTTCTCTCTTTTTCTTTACCTGTATTTATTGTTGGAGTTCTGCATCTCACAAATTACATGCTGTGTTTTTATTTTCATTCAATTCAAAATATTCTCTAATTTGTCTTTAATATTTTGTCTCTGACCCATGGATTAATTGTAAATATTTGAGTTTCCTTGTATTTTTCTACAATTTCTAATTTAATTCTGTTGTGATAAGACAACTTTATAAGATTTGAATGCTTTGAAATTTATTGAGATATGTGGTCAGAATATGACCTGTGTTGGAAAATAATACATGTGTACTGGACAAGGGTGCATATTCTGCCATTGTTGGGTGGAGTATTCTACTAATGTCAGTTCAAATTGGCTTGTAGTGTTAAGTTTTATATCTTCACTGATTTTGTCTACTTATTATTATCGTTATTGAAAGGGTTGTTTCAATAATGTACTATGGTAGTGTACTATTTTTCTTTTTTAGATTGATTAGGTCTACTTTATATATTTTAGAGTTCTGATAATAGGTGAATAAGCATTTAGGAATAGTTATGTTCTCTTGATGAATTGACTTGTTTTTTATTATGAAATGACCCTCCTTATTGCTGGTAATACTTCCCACTTTGAAATATACTTTGAATTCTACCTCTATCACTTGCATGTTCTTGGATAATTTATTTAACCACTCCAGTGTTCATGCCTAAAATATATAATATCATCCTTATGGGACTGCTGTCCCATGTGCTCTTAAAACATTTCATTTCTATGTTAGTTGTCAAAATTAAATGGGATAGTATTTATAAAGCACCTAGTTAAATTGTTTGGCAGATTGTAGGACTTCAAAAATGATGGCTTTAAGGATTATGAAAGTTATTGGCTGACTCCCAAGTAAGTGTTCTTGTTTCATTTTCATAGTAAATTATCTCTTCATACTTTAATCATTTCTTTATACCTTAAAACATTTTGTGTACAATTAGGGAAGAAATCATTAACACAGATGAGGTTACTATGAGTGAGAATAATAATTAAACCAAATAGGTTCTGAACTTGAGGAGATATAGGCAGTGAATAAAAACTCTGGGAAAGCTAGTCAGGAACTTTACCCCCTTCTTTCTAGGAACTGATACAAAGAGATTAAGGGGTCAGCACTGATACATCTGTGATACATGTGATAGCTCAGATCCAGTATCATTTTGGATCCCATTGTGTTCAAGAGGCAGTTTGTATTTAGGTAAATGAGAGGGAGCTGGGATAATAGATTTAAAAGTCATAACAATATGCAAGTGAAAGTTGAACCTACAAAAAAAAAATTACCTTTGAGACAGCGTATATAGAGAAGAACACAGAGGCCAGGAGGTATCTAAGGGGAATAGTCTTTGTTCAGGGAAGAAGAAATGAGGAAGCCAAGGAAGTTAATGTTTTCCTCGTCTTGGGCTCTTTCCTAGCATCTAACAGCAGTGATTCAAGTTCAGTAATAAAATATTTACTGACTCTGTAGGGGATGTAAGTCTTACTAGATTTATTCTTAAATAGACTGGGAACTATTTTTGTGCCTGTTAAAAAGGCTAGTAGTATCTAATGCCATGTGTTCTTTTAGGACAGCAAATATAAACATGTCCTTGGGTCTTTCAATGACTAATGAAAATGAAAGAAATTATGCTGTTTTACAATTTCTCACTGATTTTGCAAGATTATAAGTTTAATTTTCAGAGTCCTGTTCTCATAACTATTGAATATTTCAAATATGAAACCCTAACTTTGTTTCCATAACTTAGAAATATAAAACATTTTAAAAGATTGTAAGCAGACTGGAATATAGCAAGAGTATAGATTTTTATAGTCAGATATAATTCCATGTGTATCTTGGTGTTGTCTTTTACCTAGTGTTGAGACTTAGGGGAAATACTTGATTTTTCTGAAACTCAGTGTCCATTTCAATAAACTAGGGAATTCACATTTTACAGGGTTGTTGTGAGAATTAGAGGTAAAATATTAAGTTTAGTAGCATGTAAAATATTAAGTTTAGTAGCAGGAACATCTTGGGTGTTCAAGAAATAGTAGCCTGCTCTTTCCTCCCTCCCTTCTTCCTTTCTTCCTTCTGTCCCCTCCTCCCTCCCTTCCTATTTTCCTTCCTGCTTTCCTTCATCCCTTCTTTTCTTCTTTCTCTTCCTCTTCTTCTTTTTCCTTTCCTTTTTTAAATTAGATATAACTGAAGATGTAAAAAAAAAAAATCCTGATTTATTGGCAGAACCGTTTGGTACCAAACACCAACATTGCCATTCTTCATGTTATCTTGGTGGAGAGTACCTTTTTCTCTTTTTCTTCTCCTGATTCATTAAATAGTTTTCATCCTCCCACATTGAGATATTATGTGATAAAAGCACAAAAGGTTTTTCACTTGCAGCCTTACTAACAGTGCCAAGAGAACTGCTGCACTATAGAACTTAGCTTGTATTTGCTCCAAGTATCTTGACTCTGTGAAGGTGTTAGAGCAGTGAATTGTCAGGTTAAATTCCACATTCAAGAAGCCTTGGTTCTAGTCTTTAAAGCAAGAAGAAAGAAAAACAGGAATGAATTCTACAAAGAAGTTGTGTCTAGTAGCAGTAGTTCTAGACATTTTTCTCTACTGAGGTTCCTTTCTTCTTCTTGAAGAAATTAAGCTGAAACATGAAAAAGATCATATTCTAAATACTGAATGTGGGCCATTTAAAAATAAAATCAAAGTGTTCATTTCTGAGCAATTCAAACAAATCATAAATTATAATGTGATAATTCTTAAAATCTTAAACTCCCATATAAAAATAATTTGGTAAGGAACTAAATCACTTAAATTATAAATTGTTAATTATCATTAAGTCATTATATTTCATAAAATAATTTATCAGATAATTTGAGGACTCTTAAGAAGTTCTACTTGGTATACATGATTATGCTTAAACAAATATATTAACACAGATATTTCTGTTTGGGAAATTTGGATTAAAAGCAGGGACTAGGATTTGTAGGATAAAAAGTCATAACTGAAAAAAATTTAGATGTTGCTGAAAATTTTTTTTTTTTTGGCAGTTTTTGGCCAGGGCTGGCACCCTACTCCTTTGAGCCACAGGCGCCACCCGTTGCTGTAAAATTTTATAGAAATTTCTATGTATTTCTGAAGGAAAGAATTTGGGGTGTAGTTGGGTTTTTCCTTATTAAACTGATAAAATTTTCCATATATTAAGCCTATACTTTAACAACCAGTTTAAGAAATGTGATTTTTAGATTCATTCATACCAAGCACGTTAGAATTTCAATTTTAAAATTACCCTATTGTCTATTTTTATTCAACTCATATTAAATAATAAGTACAGATTTTCAGCATTGTTGGCAGCTTTTTTAATATTCAATTAGGGAGAATAATGAATTTACCAGTAGAATTGCTGGCATCAATAATTTTAAAATGTGAGATATTTGCAATATTTTTCTGAACTTCATAAAATAATCATGAATTTATCTCTTTTTCTAAAAGTAGCCGTGTATTGGAGTCAGCATCCTTAAAAAAAACAAAACAAAACAAAACAGACTGCCTGCTTTTTAAAAAGAAGCCAAAAAGCTTTTGCAGCAACCACATTGAGTCTCCTAAGCTACTTTAGGACTCAAGGGTTTTATTGGATTGTATGGGTTTCGAGCAAGAACTACTGAACTTTATAAATCCCACCGTCACCGTTTTCGCCTTTCTTTTTTTTTTTTTTAAATACATGTATTTTATTATTCTTCATTACATTATTCCCACCCCCACCCCCCCGACCCCTCGTGGTAAGACAGAATTGATTTACAGAAAAGAATACAGAAAACACCAAAGCTCCTGGTAGAGGGAGAGATTTCAAGTGGGGAGAGAGATGCTCTCTCCGAGGAAGCACATTTTCATTGTAAAAAGAAGATTGGCTAGTTATAGTATTAACAGATGTAATAGATGCTGCTGGTGCCCTATCCAGATTCCATTTACTGGCCCAGGGCATCCATCCCCTATCTGCTAGGAGTGTTGCCTGCTGAAGATTCATAGTGGTGCCCTTGTCAAAGCACTTTGTCCAGGATATCTGAGGTGTTAAAGCTTCTCTCCTCTCGCACCTTACCCATACATCCTGCCTTGCAGTCAGTGGATACAAAAGCTTGGCTTCCTTGGCTCGGGTGAGTCCATTCCCTGTTCACAGTTCCTGGGCTCGGTTTGAGGCTAAACTTCAGCTGAACTACATGCTTGCCTAGTTTCTCCCTCTGTTCTATGCTGCTCCCTTCACTTCTATGCAGGTTTCATCTAAGAATATGCCCTCAATAAACCACTGTCATAAAAATCTCCATTTCAGGCTCTCCTTTTAGGGAACCCCACTTAAGACACCAGGCTACTAATTTATTTCTCATCTCTGTGTCTGTTTGCCACTTTCCCTTTCTTAATCAAGCCAAATCTGTACTTCCTTGCCTCAGAGAAAGTTTGTGGGTTTTTTCCCCCAAAACCTTAAGTCCATGGTAAAGAACAGAATTTGGGGAGGGAGGGATTTCCTTCAACATAAAAAGAAAATCCTCTCTGCCACCACCACTAGAAGGGAGAAAGAAGAGGTCTCTGGGTCCCTTGAGCAGATGGGAACTCTGGCCTACTCCCCACTAGCCTTGAGAAAAGAGGAGGAACTCAATGTCAGTGACTATGTGACACCCTTGGGAGACTGGGTCCTGCCCTGGGATCCTGGCCTCACCAAATTTCTATCCCCTCTCTGCCCAACCATGGCACACAAGCTGCCTAACTGGCCCAGTGAAAGGCTCACAGAAACCTGGGTACAATGGGTATCATGGTTATAACAACTATAGAACTCCCCCCTTACCTTGGTAATGTTTAACCCCAGAACCTTGTCACTACCCACAATTATCTGCGATAGGATGCCCTGCCATCTTGGAGATGACACAGGGTGGTTTTTAAGAAAATGCCAACATAAAAAAGTCTAGTATTTCTTCAATATCTGAGTTAAGTTTCATACCTGCCACGTGAAAGGGCAGCAAATGAAGGATGTCATGATTATTATATTAGGTTATTAGGAAACATTCCATTAATAGGATGTTTAGAAAGCTTTTTCACTGACTAGTAAAAGTCTTACCCTGCCATGCATCTGAAAAAAAATAATTTCAGGACAACATATACAGTGTGATCAGAGTAATGTTAATCACACACATCCACATTCATACACAGAAAGAAAAGACAAGGAGGGCAACTATTGGTTTCTTATTTTTATTTTCTTTCTTATAGTTTTCTGTAGGCAGGATTAATGCTTTATGAGTCAGGTGGTGTCTTCTTGTTCTGCTTTCCACCACTGGTCAGTTGGCAAATGTATTTAGTACCCCAAGCCCCAGTTGCCAGTCCAGCTGCCATCAAGTTCAAATTTAGAGCGGCCCATGCTGCAACAGTGGAAATGTCTCAGGGCACTCCCTTAGCATGAGTTGAGGTGAGAGCTTGAAGCGGCCATCGGGCTGGATCTAGGGACAGGAGTGTCTGGGGGTAGGGGAAGGAGGAGGAAGATGAAGCTTTGGGTTTCTCCGCCTTTTGCGTCACCAGCCCACCACTGATGGATGGACTTGCAGACACAGACAGACCAAAGCCAGAACCAGACAGTAGCAAACGGGAGACAATTTGGACTAACTGTTCAGTGGGTGCACCAATATCCGAATGTAGGTCCAAACCCGACCCTTCCCTGTTTAGGGTCCAAGTTGTCAGGCCTGTCTCTCACTTCACAGTACACCATCACTTTGCTCCCTAATCACCACTTCCTCCCCTCCGCTTTTGCAAGTCACTGCCGCCAACAATTCGTGCTGCTGGCATTGTCCTGCCTTTTATAAGGCACAAAAGGAAAAGGCTGGGCTCTGGTGTCCTCCAGGGGAAACAGAAGCTGCTTGCAAATTTGAAAATCATGTTGCTACCCTCCACCCCTACTCCAAGAATCTCCAAAGACACCCACTCACACCGACCTACAGGGACCAGGATCGGTTTCCCCCTCGTCTTCTTCCTTCTTCCTGGCCACAGTCACTGCTGCTGCCAAGGAAACAGGGAGCTGATACCTGAGCAGGAGCCGCTATCTGGACCAAGACTCCAGCAGATTGACTCCTGGTCATGTGCCACCACGTCACTGGTGACTTGAGGTCCCAAACTTCCCCTCCCATTATTAGCAAAGCAGAAGGTGACTTTCCCCTTTTTCCTGGCCTTCTCTCCTACTGCCCTCACCACACAGGGAACTGTCACTTTTGCTCATTTTAGTCCTTGCACACGCTACATGAGTGTTGTCTTTTTCCGATTCCTGGAAGAGACAGAATCTTCTCCTAGGCAACTAGAAAATGTTACTTCTCTGGGGAATGGTCCCATCCTCTCCCGTGCTCCCTCCACCTCTTTTCTTTGGAAACACTAATATTCACTTCTGCAGTCCTGAAAATACCTAGAATGGGGAGGTGAGGCATGTCGGGAAAAGAAGCAGAAAGTAGCAATGGATTCTGTTACACAAACATACATGTATCATAAACAATAATTCTCCCTGCATAATGAGTTTTGCATATCGTTCAAAGCAACTTGCTGTCTTCTGCATCTTATCACATGACTACACCCTGATTTAGTTAATCACTTATCTGAGAGTTTAAAAACCCAATAATATACCATAATCAACTAGGCTTTATTTCTGGAGTGCAAGGGTAATTCATCATTGGAAACTCATTCATTCATTTCTTCATGTATTCAACACTTGTACTGAGCATCTAATATATGCCATGAATTTTTGTCAGTGCTGTGGTTACTGCAGGGAACCTCACAATCCTTATGTTCTAGTCAAAGACACAAGCAATTAAATGAGTTGAACCTAGAAAGGGAAACCAGGGAAGGACTCACTAGAAAGGTGATCTTTGAGTGAAGAGCTAAATTCAGTGAGGGGTCTAAGTAGGGTGACTGATGTTTGGGGGAAGAACATCCCAGGGAAGAGGACAAGCAAACGTTCCTCTGTGAAGGGTATGTTCCCAGTATCTTCCAGCAACATCAAAGAAGTGAGAATGACTGCAGCAGAGAGCAATAGAAGATGAGGCAAGAAGGTAATAGGGCTAAATAGGGTAGGGCTTTGTCAGGTGTGTTAAAGACATTTGTATTTACTCTAAACAACACAGGCAGTGGGTGGGAAATTGAACAAGGAGCATTTGAACAAGAGGCATGTGTCTTAAGAATAGACTATAGGGACACAAGAGTGACAAGAAGACTAGTCTATCTACATCATTCATGACAAGAGCAAACTGAAGGAGAAAAGCAATCTTACAACCAAAGCATTTGATAAAATAAGTCAGCTATTCCTAAGCCATCAATAAAGTAGGAAGAGGAGGAAACTTCATTTATGTAGTAGAGCATTGTATGCAATTTAATGAGTCATTCTTGGATAAATCAAATTAGATATAAAAGAAAATATCCTTAATCTGATGAAGAATGTATTTGAAGTTCTCATCTGGCAAATTTGTCATTCCACCCCCTGTGGGCTACCAAGACCACAAAACTTGCAACTTGCCTCCATTTACTCATAGTATTTCTTTGTACTATGTGTGGTGGGGGGGAGATGCCAATAAACATAAGTGGCAGTAACCTTGAAAAAAAGAGAATATGTCAGAAACAGGGAAGTTACACTAGATGATAAAACAAACGAGGCATTTCCATTGACGTCAAGAACAAGATCAGAAGGCCCTCAAGGATATTAATTTAATATATGCAGAAAAGGAAAAGGGGGCATACATATTGAAAAGGAAGAAATGAAAAATCATCATTTACAATTGATTATGTACAATCTATGCCTAGGAAGACCAAATCATTAGAATTAATGACACAGATTATAAGTATTGGCAGATACAAAGTAAATACACAAAACGAAACATTTTGTTTTAAACAAAATTTTCTATCAGAAAAAGAATAGCATATCAGCCTCAAAGACTATGAAATACCTAACAATATGAATTATTTAGTTGAAGAAATGTAAAACATGTGATTAGCAAACATAAAAATAGAATGGAGCAAAATAGAGTGTATCTACCACATTGCCTGGGTAGAATCTCAATTGAAGGTGTCAGTGTTCCTCGAATTACTCTGCAGATTTCCTGCAGCTACATTACAAATCCCAATGGCTTTTTTTGTTATTGTTGCTCAATTTGGAACCTGATTAATAAGCAGACAGACACTTGCTAATGGGTGGGGAAAGAAGGAGCAGAGAGAGGGAAGGAGCGAGGGGGGTGGGGTCTTGGTGTGTGCCACACCTTTTGGGGGCAGAACATACAATGCAATCCGTGTAACCTGGTTTCTTGTACCCTCAATGAATCCCCAACAATAAAAAATAAAATAAAATAAAATAAAAATAAAAAATAAAATGTAAAAAAAAAAAGACACTAATATGTGCATGAAAGAAAGTTGGAAATTGTTAGCAGTGGCTGGGAGTGGGAAACATAGAACAGGGTTCTTTCCCTGCATACTTTATATGTTTCCTTATTGTTTTGAATATTTTTAAAACATTATATATATATGTATATATATACATATATATACAGTTATTTTATTTCCAGAACAAAATATATATATACATATATATATTCCTAATCTGGATATAAATATAGGGCATTGTATTTGTTCTTAATATCTGGGGAAGGGATCACAGACCCCTTGAGAAACTCATGAATTCAGTGACCTTTATTTCTGGAAATAATGCATTTAACCATACATGCATCAAAAACAAAGCTTTTTTGAAGAGAAATTTCTCTAAAGAAGACAGGCACACGGCCTACAAGCACATGAAAAAATGCTCATCATCCTTAATCATCAGAGAAATGCAAATCAAACTACCTTGAGATATCATCTAACTCCAGTAAGATTAGCCCACATAACAAAATCCCAAAACCAGAGATGTTGGCGTGGATGCGGAGAAAAGGGAACACTTCTACACTGCTGGTGGGAATGCAAGCTAATATATTCCTTTTGGAAGGATGTTTGGAGAATACTTAGAGATCTAAAAATAGACCTGCCATTCGATCCTATAATTCCTTTACTAGGTATATATCCAGAAGACCAAAAATCACATCACAATAAAGATATCTGTACCAGAATGTTTATTGCAGCCCA